>LVTN01000838.1:53831-59467 GCA_001649415.1 Musa itinerans | reverse complement strand
AGGATTAACTACGTTGAAAGTAAGACATGCAGCAGGAGTTGCGCCGGAGTCAAGACTATGATCACGTTGGGAGTTTGAGAGTTCGACGGAAGTCCGGACGGTCGTCGGCGGTTCTGCGGGAACAAATCCGAGAAGTCTTGGAGCTTGCCAAAGAAGCTCGTCGGAACTCGCCAACGTGATCATAGTCTTGACTCCGGCGCAACTCCTGCTGCATGTCTTACTTTCATCGTAGTTAATCCTGCACACTTAAAACAAAACTTCAATCTAGACAATTAATCCTAAGCAATTAACCAAGTTGTCCGGCATGTCATTGGTCCCTCGACGCTTCGTCCGATTCTTCGGCGCATCGTCCTCTCGTGCGGCCTATTGCCCAATCGGCCAGTTGACTCCGCAACTCCAATGTCCTTGGCGCAATATCCGCTCTTCTTGGCCCGATGCCCGAATCCACGGCCCGAAACCTTCTGTCGATACGTCGACCGTTCCACTAGCCTGACGTCCAATCTTCTGACATGTTTCTCCGGCACAACATGATTCTTCCTGCTTTAATTGTCTCATCCTGATCGAAGCATCCTGCGTCACTCAAAACGCAGATTAAAACATAAACACATATCAAGTGGTTTCATCATCAAAATATGAGATTCAACACAAAGCAACTTGGATACATATACTTCTAAATAATCTTTACCCAAGGAATGGAAGTATATAGATACATATTCTAATAAGCTAATCATTGGAAATACATTAAAAGGTATTCAAACTCATTCTTCATTTAAATTTTTTTATGTAAATGCTACTTTTTTGTCTTAAATTTAACCTAAATGCATTTACGATACTCTCAAAGATGAGTCATGAGTTTTTATAATGCATGAAGAATTAAATTAATTTGAAAGAAATAAGGTTTGGATGATTATTCCTAGACTTAGTAATCGATTGATACTAAATAGATTTTTTAGAAATAAGAAAGATGAACAAGGTATCGTAGTTCAAAACAAGGCTAAAGTAGTGGCCAAAGATTTCAACCAAGAAGAAGATATAGACTATAAAGAAACAGTCGATCTTGTGGCAAGACTTGAAGCTATAAGGATACTCCTTACCTATGCATATTTTAAACATTTTAAGTTATTTCAAATAGATGTCAAAATTACTTTTCTTAATGATTTAATTTTCAAAGAAGTTTATGTCGAGCAACCACTCATATTTGAAAATATTTTTTCTCCAAACCATGTTTATAAGTTATCTAAGGCTCTTTATCGGTTGAAGCAAGCCCATAGGGCTTGGTATGAGAGGCTTAGTTCTTTTCTTATTCAAAATAATTTTTTAACTGACAAGGTCGATACCATATTATTTATTAAATATTTTAAAAATAAATTATTATTATATAAATTTATATTGATGATATTATTTTTGGTTCTATAAATGAATATTTATGTGAATCATTTACCAAAACCCAAGAATTTAAAATGAGTTTAATGGGTGAATTTGTATTTTTCTTATGAGTGTAAATTAAGCAATTAAGTGATGGAACCTTTATTAGTCAAACTAAATATACTTTGGATCTACTAAAACTATTTCACTTAAAAAGTGCTAAGGCCATTAACACACCTATAAGCATTTCCACCAAATTAGACATGGATAATAAAGGAGAATGCTTTGATCAAAAGACTTACAGAGGTATGATATGTATTTTATTATATCTTACTACAACTATACCTAATATAATACTTAGTGTTAGTTGTTATGCAAAATTTTAGTCCAATCCTAAATAATCTCATTATAAAGCAGTTAAAATAATTTTTAGATACTTAAAATAAACTCCTAATATAGGATTATGGTATTCAAAATTTAAAAATTTTGATTTGATTGCAAATACTGATGTTGACTTTATAGGATGTAGAATAGATAGAAAAAATACCTTTGGAACATGTCAGTTTCTAGGTCATGCACTTATTTCTTAGTCTTTTAAGAAATAAAATTCTATTATATTATCTACGGTCAAATCTAAATATGTAGTGGTAGGTGTATGTTGTTCACAAGTAATTTAGATGAAGGATACCTTGGAAGATTATGGACTTTACCTAAAAAACATCTCTATAAAACGTGATAATACTAGTATAATTTGTTTAACAAAAAACCCTATTCAACACTCTAGGACTAAACACATTGATATTAGACATCATTTTATTATGGATCATATTAATTATCATGATATATCTTTATATTTTATTGACACAAAACATCAATTAGCATATATTTTTATTAAACCATTGAATGAGGAACAATTCGATTTTATTAGAAGAGAAATAGGTATGTTGAACCCGTATGATTTTTTTTAAGAGGAGATTCATTCAAATGGATCATTATCTTGATTTCTCACTATTTATGTATTCATGACTTGTATATTCTATTATTAAATTGATCTCTCATGACTTGTACTTATTTTTAATACTAATATCCTTATGTGATATCAAAATAGTTTTACAATTGACATATTGATGTAAATAAAAAGAAATAGCACCATAAATCAATTGATATCCTTCTCTTCTTTTTTATGATGACAAAGGGGGAGAGAGTAGTAACTTATATATTTCTCTTTGTTTTGTTGATAACAAAGGGGGAGAAGTCGATTGTACTTCTTGATGATGTTGAAAAATTATGATATCTTAACTT
Organism: Musa itinerans; assembly: GCA_001649415.1. Taxonomy (NCBI): domain Eukaryota; kingdom Viridiplantae; phylum Streptophyta; class Magnoliopsida; order Zingiberales; family Musaceae; genus Musa; species Musa itinerans. The sequence continues at coordinate 56,800 of LVTN01000838.1, read as the reverse complement.
ATGATGATTTGAAATTACGATATATGCAATGATTACTTTGATATTATAATGATTTGGAATTATGCATATAATGTATGTAATGATATTTTAACTATGCATATGAAGTTTTGATCTTTGCAATGAAAACTGAAATTATACATATGACCTTTGCAATGAAAGTCACTATGATTTTTTAAAAATTATTTTGACTTGAATTCAAAGAGTTGAATTATCATTTTTTTTTAATTTAAGTTCATTTCAAAATGACACATAAATAGAGAGGGTTTAGTTAAAACTCTATCATCAATTGGTTGTCATCATAAAAAAAGGAGAGATTATTGAATCTTAGATTTTGATTATAAAATCAATTGATGAGTTTATAAACTAATAAACATTTGACATAAGTGATATAGGAGAAACTTCGATCATGAACTTGAACCATCGAAAGGCAAATCATTGAAGCAGGAGAATCATATGGGCCAGAAAACATCATGTTAGAGATTAGACGTCAAGCTGGAGGATTGGTCGACGTGCTGGAGGATGGACTTCGTGCCATGAGTTCGGGCATTAAGTTGGAAGGATCAAGTATGACGTCAAGAAGATTGGATGTTATTGGATGTCAATATGCCGATAGATCAAGCAATACATCGAAGGAAAAGACGATGTGTCGATGGTTCAAATGAAGTGTTGGATGAACAAATGATATGCCAAACAATGTGTTGAAAGCTTCATGATTATAATTAGAGTTGTTAAGTCTTGATTGAAGTTGTTTAGAGTCTAATTGAGTTAGTTTTAGGGCGTAACCATACCAACTTGATTAGAAGTCCATTGGGCCTGAACCAGGGCTGAATTAAGCATGTTGAAAAGCCAATTCAGTGACCTAGGTTGGGCTAGGCGGTAGTACTGTTAGGCCCAAGCAGTGGTACCGCTTGTGAGCTAAAAAGTATGAATTATACTTCTTTTAGAATCTCGGTGGTAGTACTATCAGTGTCAGCGATAGTATCACCTAAGTCAATGATGGTACCACCCAAGCAAATGATGGTACCGCTAGAGCCTAGGTTATCAAGCTCTATATGGCGATAGTATCACCCGGCGCAGGCAGTAGTATTGCCAAAACCTTGAAAATCTATGGATTTAAATTTTTAGCTTTATTTTTGAAGTTATTTGCAGTCTATAAATACCCCACTCATACTTATTTGGTAAAAGTATGAAAACCTTATAATTTGAAGTGTGTAAACTCTCTTAAAAAGTGTTAAGTCTCTTCCTCCTTAAGTTTAGAAGTCATTCTAAAGGGAGGTATAATGTTTTCTTATAAAAGAGATGCATAAAAGTTCTCTCCTAAGCTTGTGAAAATTAGAAAGAGTTGTAATAAGTATAGTTAATCTTCGTCCATTGAAAAGAAAATAGGTAGTAAAAGCCGATGACCTCGGGGGAAGAGGAATCGAGAGTGGACATAGGTCGAAATAACCAAACTACTATAAATCTGGTTTGCATTTCTCTTTATACTTTTTCTTGCTATTACTAACTGATTTAGTTACTCACTACCCTTTATCACATTTTAAGTTAAGCATATTTTTGATATATATTTTTGGATCTATTTTTTTTAATTAAAACTTTATTTTGAAAGCACTCATTAACACCCCCCCCCCTCATCTCTTAATGCCTTTACGATCCTAACAATACTGACGGAAGTTGGATATTGAGTTTAGGAGATAGCAAATCCACAATTAGTTGGGTGTTCATCTTAGAAGGTGGTGTTATATTTTAGAAGAGCAAGAAACAAATATGTATAACTCACTCAACTATAGAATCAGAATTTGTTGCTTTAGCGGAAGCAAGAAAAGAGACTGAATGGTTGAAGGACTTTCTATTAGAAATTATATTGACTTATAAGAGTGTGAATTTAATTTCTATACTTTGTGATAGTTAAGCCATTTTAGCTCATATGTATAGTGAAATATATAATGAAGAGTCAAGACATATAAGTCTTAGACATGATTATGTGAGAAAATTAATTAAAAGTGAGATTATTTCACTCATATTTATGAAAATAAGTAAGAATTTGGCTGATCCATTTATTAAACCACTTACAAGATGAGTTGTAAGATTAATATCAAAATGGATGGGACTAAAACTTTTTGAATAAAAGATCCACCAATGATATCAACCCTACTCAACATTATGAAATAAGTAATGAAGAGTCCAAAGAGTAAGAATAAGTCATTGACATGTGGAGTGATTTAGCATTTTGAAATATTCTACTAGTCCCATCTGAAAATATTAAAGTGCTGGTTGTTATTGAATGAAGGTTGAGTTAGTTATACTCTTAACGAAGTTTAGTTAAGTTAGGACAAATATCTCAAAAAGTGACAAAGGTATCACATATATGAATTTAGAAGTGGTATTACTTCGATTAAGAATTACAGTTTTTCTCATAAAAGTTTATGAACTTGGAGGAGCCTAAGGCCATATTAATGCTGAGCGAGAATTTGTAAGGAATACGAGGATATTGTATTTATGTGTGTGGTGTTACCGAAGTTATCATTAGAAATAACAAATTCAAGGCCCTTATGCTATTTGGGATTTCGATTTCACTTTGTGATGCTTACATTAAGATAATATTCAAATCGAAGGATATATTACTTTATTCATAAATACTATTTAATCACTTGAAGAATTTTTTTTATATTTAAACAACTGTTATAAATTATTCAAATATTAAAAACAAGGGTAGCTTCTTTTATAGTTATTGGACATTTGAAAAGGTAGTTTCTTTTATAGTTATTTAAGTAGTTATTTGCCAAAAGTTGTGTCTTTTATGAAAATATCTATAAATAGGTATTTAAGAATAAATTATAAATAATATTTATTTTTAATTTTTTTTTATTTCTTGACTTCAGAAACTTTTCAAGTGATTGAATTAAACATTCTCTAATTCCTCTTTGAATATTCTTTATTGTTTGCTTAATATAAATATTCTAAAGGCTTGT
>LVTN01000838.1:13831-46331 GCA_001649415.1 Musa itinerans | reverse complement strand
TATGAAATTAATAAAAAAGGTACAATTTTAGATAAATGAGAACACAACTTCAATGCAATAGAGTATGATAAACATGATAACATCAACCAACATTATAAATATAAACTTTTATCTATATTTAATAACGCATGACAAAATCTAAAAAATAATTACTGTAATCCAACTCAGAATTTAATGTTCAACGATATAGAAGAAATGGTTTATCCAACATAGTTATCATGACTTAAATAACATATGCATCTGAGATTTTTTAAGATAAAAATGGATAGCTTTTTAGCAATCAAAATGCCGATTACTACTCATGTGCATTTTGATGACTAAAGGGAGAAGAGGTGAAGAGGGGATACATGAGAGAAGGGGTGGAGAGATAACAATAGTTGGAGGAAAATGTGGAGGCGGAGGAGAGAGGTGATCGAAGGATGATATGATGGTTGAAAGTGAGAAACGATTGCATAAGAATCATCTTCTTTGTCACATTAATCTTAATTTGAAAATTGACATAGATATCCTCTTAAGCAAGTAATAAAAAGCTCTTTGTTTAACCCAATCGGTTCATGCGGGTTATTCAAAAACCCATCGGTTCATGTGGGTATCCAAAAACCAATTGGATCAGCGAGTTATCCAAAAGCCGATCAGATCACGTGGGTTATCCAAAAATAAATAATGTCAATTGGTTCATTCTAGTTTTTTAAGATAACTGATTCAATGAGTGAATCAGATTGGGCAATGGTTTGATTCCCAGTTTTTTCAGTCTAACCACTGTGTTCGGTCTGATTTTGATGACTATGGATAATATACAAGGAACTAGAAATTATTTATGTTTGACATGTTGCTGATATGAAAAAAATGATTAAATGTATCTGTGCTTGAATCTCATAAGTTGTCTATTTTCTTTTTCTAGACAAGGCAACAAGTTTAAATTTCTTGGGATACCATTGTGCATTTTGATGTTCCTGCCCAAGGACTATCGTGCTACCTGAAACAACATGAAATGTGTGGTACCTGTTGTTTCTGGCGTGGATTGGTACGCGGACCACCCCTGTTTCTGGTGGTCCAATCTAACTCAGAAAAAAAACTTGAACAACGATAGGCCCCATCCAACTCACTATCTAAAAAAGAAAAAAAACCTAAAAAGCGACTAGGGCTCGCGAACACAAGCCCTCTTCTCACAACGCTGCTATCGCTACTTCGTGAGCTCTCTTCTTGCCGTTGGCATCTTCACACGACACTGTTGTCATTGTCATTGGCGTTTGATGTCTTGCGAGCCTTCTCACCACTGCCATCTTCTCAAAATGTCGGTGCTGTTTGAAGTTGCTGCTGTTGCCATTCACTAGTGTCTATCTCATGTCTTCTCCTCCTCTTCTTCCTTCTTCCTTCCTTTTCCTTTTCTTTCACTATATTTTCTTCTTCCTTCCTCTTCCTCTTTTCTTCCTCCTCTTCTTCCACTCGTGAACCGTCCGGTACGGTTGTACCCAAAATGGCAATCCGTGTTTGTGCCTACTAAAAATTGATACACTTGCAGCTGGACGAGGAACTAAAAGGAACTTTTGCTTTCTGGTCATGCATTTATTTTGAGTCAGTTGATCCTGTTCATTTGATGTTAGTAATTATTTTGAGTCAGTTGGTCTTGTTCATTTGATGTTAGTAACAGTCAGGCTTGCATGGTATGACATCGACATTCCTTAGTGACGGGACAAGGACTGAAAAGGGATCAATTTCTTTTTAAATTATTTTCTTTGTCATTTTGCTTTTTGAAACCTTTTTGACTCCTTTATTTTAGCAGTTAATGTTTGATAATTGCTGTATTCAGATTAACATCATGAGATTTTTGTCCATACATGTCATATGTAAGTCGCTAAATTGATTGTGAGGCTCAAGTTTTTTTTTCAAGGTAACGATTGGTGTATTTTTTTTCCTCCAATTCTTCTGTTTGTGTACTATTTTTTTACTTTATCTTTTATATTCATTGCAACCTGGAAATTCATTTTTGTGGTTGATTTTTGTTTACAGCTGTTTTTCATTGTTCACTCAAATATCTGTGGAGAATGGCCAATATTCCACAGTCCTCTGGGGCACAGGTAGCACATAATTTTCAAATGACTTTGCTCCCTTATTGAATTTGTACTCAATTTCCTTCTATACTTGACTGGTGGAAGGTCACATAAAAGTAGTCAGTCTTGAGTTGTTCTGTTTCAATTTATTTTCTGTTTGTTATTGTTTTCATGTCATGAAAATAATGTGTTGCCTTCCATTTTAAAGCCGCTTAGGCCTGCAGTAGTTGGGTCTGCTGGCCCACCTCAAAATTTTGTTCCTCCTATGCCTATGCAGGTATATACAGTTCATTGTTTGCATTTGGCATTCTTGATTTGTTTGAGTTCCTCCATCTGTTTTCCTGAAAGGATATTATTATGTTTATATTGCAGTTTAGAACAATGGTTCCAACTCCGCAAACACATCAGTTTGTACCAGCAGCCTCTCAGCAATTCCGGCCCGTTGCTCAAGGAATGCCTGGACCAAATGTTGCCATGCCTGCTGGTCAATCTCAAATGCCTCATTTTCCTCAATCAACACAGCATTTGCCTCCAATTTCAGGCCAACCAGGTCAAGTGCCGCCTTCATCACAAGCGATTCCATTGCCATATGTTCAAGCAAGTCGACCTATCTCATCCGGATCACTGCCACCTCAGCAGAATGCTCAGGTGCCAAGCAATTTACCAAATTTGCCTGGTGTAGGAATGCCCCTTTCTTCGTCTTATACGGTAATATCTGCAAGTCATATATTTAAGTTTTTTCCCCAGGTTTTTTGGTTGGTTTCTATTGATGTGTTGTTTGATATTTCGATGCTGGATTGTTGCAGTTTGCAACATCTTATGGCCAGGCACCAAATAGTATGAATGCTCCTCCCCAGTATCAGGTGGCATCACAGATGCAAACTCCTGCCCCTTCAGTAACACAACCCTGGTCTACACCTGGGACTCAGAGTATACCCCATGTTACACCTGTGATCCAGACTGCACAGCAACCATCAGCTTCTTCTGTCACTGCACCTGTGCGAAACTTTTCTGCTATTTAGTTTCTCTGGGAGGAATTGCCTACTCTTATATTTATTCCAGTAAATATTAGTTATTCTCTCTTAACATTTTTTCCTCTGTGAATATAGGCACAAACTACACAACCTAGCTCTACTGAACAGACTTCTGATTGGCAAGAGCACACATCTGCAGATGGTAAAAGGTCTGTGCTGAATGATTACACAATTTGCTCACTGTCTTCTCTGGCTAAAAAAAACTGTATGCTTTTTTATTAATTGCTATTTAATCAATACCAATTGATTTCTACTGTTCAATTAATATCATTTGATGTTCCATGCTAACATTCAACTAAAATTAATTATGTCAGTAGTTTCACTTTATCTCATATTTATTACTTCATTCATATGGTTTTGGTACCATTTTTTTGTTCTAATTCATCAAAATATTTTGTTCTTTAGATATTATTATAATAAGAAGACTAGGCAATCTGTCTGGGAGAAGCCAATTGAGTTAATGACGCCTATTGAGGTGAATCACTTGATTAAACATGTATATTCTTATTACTTGCAATAGAACTTCATTTGATAATGCCATTGATTGATTTAAATTATGGTTCCTTTCATGAATCCTGACAGTTGTAGCTACCATGATGATAAAAAATGTTTTATTTGTATCCTCTGTTTCTTTGCATGTTCTTCTACTGGTTTGTAGATGTCTTTTGGCACGTCTGGAGCTAAAAACGACTGCCCTATATGGTCATTATGAAGGCGAGGTTTCACTGTTCTCAAGGCAGGCAATTGTTGCTATTTATCTTTATTTTATTAAGGGGCAGTTTTCACTGTTTGTGGTGGGTCTAATCTCCAGTAGACACAAACTAACAAGACCAGATGCATTTTACCACTCTTAAGCTGTTAACATGAAAGTTTGGTGGTGCTTCTTTTCTTTTCATTTCAGCCAATGTAGGTTTTGGTAGGTTGTATCTGCACAGCTTTTCACCTACTGAGATCACTACTTATTGTAGAAGTACCTTTAGATACTTCTTGTACTGCAGTAGTCAAACAAATTTGCAGTTTCATTTTCCACTTTGATATATTAGTATATGCTCCTGCTTGCATGCTAAGATGATGCCATTTTAGACAGTTCAAACTTTCAAGATCTATAATATTTCTGTATGCATATTGAATGTCTATGTTTGCACTTCAAATCATATATGGATTTTAGTATTCTAGCTTGTATGTTTTATTTATTTCTAGAAAATTTCACAACATGGTGAACAATTCCCATTAGTTGTAAGATTATTTAGTATTAATAAGTGGACAATATCTGATAGGTATTTTGTGACCCTAAGCAAGATTCTCTCAACTGTTAAATGTGACACTGACTAGTTTAGTTAGAATATCACACATGGATCAGCACATGTCCTTATCTAATTAATCCTTTTTTCTCAATCGGATGCTGCAACTTACATGCTGAAACTTGATAGTGCCAATATATACTTAGTATGATGCAAGACTTTGTCTTTTAAGGTGTGCAAACAACATTTGTCCTAACTATCAACTGTCTAATTATTTTAACAGCATTTGATGGTAATTGTAGATATCCAATGGCTGAAAAAAATCTATTCTTGAGGTGATTTTCGCTCAATGTTTGTAAAGCACAAAATGGTCAAATCTTTTTCTTTCCTGTGGTATATCTTAATTAGTTATTTTTGATTTTTTACTTTTTGAAGGATAACTTAATGCCTCCCCATTTCAAATGAATAATGAATTGAATTCTTTCCATACTGTGGTATATGATGGTGGCAAATTCAATGTGCTCATGCTGTTTTTTTTACTTAATTAGTTCTAAGTTTGCTAACAGGTACATGATATAAATTCTCACAAAGGAGGTATGGTTTATGTGTGAATGTTTTCTGCATTATCTGTTTTTTCAAATATCTGATCTTACACATTTGTCTGTAACTTGCATAAATATTATAACCAGCTATATTCTTGTTGGTGAATATGAGAATAGTTTGCTGAAGCTAATATTTAGTATTGTCCTTGTATGCTTTTCGGTTTTCATTTCTTGAGATCATAATGCCTGCTTGCCCAATTGTAGTTGATTATTACACAACTAGTCGACTTCTCACTGCTTAAATGTCTTTTTAATCCCTTTATTACCTTTTATTTGTCGTGAATTTTTTTGCTACTTAGTATTTGTGGCTATGCAAGAACTGTTTGATTATTCTTTGTATTTCTTTGCTACATTATCCAAGAAACCACCTTTCTTTTTTATTAGAAATTTTTTACTTTTCTCATAATATGATATATCTCTCAAGCCAAATTACTAGGTTTTAACTCTAACTGCTATTTATAGAATTCTATAGACACAGTTGGCTAATGGCATTATTCTTCTGCTCTTTTCTCCTGTTGGTTTGCAATCTTTACATTCCTAGCACTTGTTATTATGGCATCTTTTTATTAGCGTAATTTCTTATTATGAATATTTATGAAGTTTATTCTGATGTCTGATTAATTCATCACTTATAATAAATGGAGCCTTTTTCTCTTCTATTCTGAGTTTGTCTTATTTACTTGAATGCATGAAACTGCCTTTGTCCTCTTGACCTTGTGCTTCAGAATACCCAATAATTTGTGCAGTTATACAGAATTTTTAGTTTTAACCAGGGTTTTGAATACTGGTCCGTATCGGTGTATCGAGCTCTGCTCGGTATGGTATGTACTGGTATATATTATCGGTACGCTAGGGCGTACCTATGGTACATCATAAAACCTTAAAAATACCTTCACCTACCATGTCAGGGCGTACCGATCGGTATACCTTGGTAATAGTCGAAATCTGAGACGATATCGGTCGGTATGCCATGGTACCAATCGGTATGCCTCGGTACCAGTCGGCATGCTTCGGTACTGGTCAAAACACTGGTAGTGCCCGGTGGAGGACAGTCCGTGTATCTGTATCTTCTCAGGCCGGTACGTACTGCTCGTACCGGGCGGTACTCATCGAAATTGAGAACCCTGGTTTCAATTGTCTTTCATTTTTGCTTTTTGTTGCTATCGAGAAGGATTAAACTTTTTTTAGGCAGCTAATTTAATTGGCAAAAACAGGGTTCACTATTTCGGGTATTGGACCCTGTTTGGAGATTTGTCGGGTCATTACGTATCGGTCTATATCAGTGTACCAACACATAGTACATAGGGGCGTGCTGACAGGGACTTGGGTGATCCATGTCTTGGTCGTTAGTTGGACCGGTCCGTATGGCCCATACCATACCGACTCGGGCGGTAAAGGTTTTGGAGGCAGATAGTATAATCTGTTTGCATTGGTCTCTGTGCACATGCCCTGCACGTGATGTCTGCATTTTAATGAAAGGAGTCAGCACCAATGTACACTAGGCATGGGCTCAGCACTTCAGATCTTGATTTTTGCCTTGTCAATTGGAAACTAGCACAAAATAAGTGTGTATCATGCTTATGGAGTCCTGTTGTTCAACATTGTTCTACGACACGGCTGGCTGGACCTGGGCAACACGACACACTTAAACCAAACAACCATTACAAAAAGACGGATTGCAGCATCTTGATATGTGTGATACATAGGGCTACATGTTTCTACTAACAAGATTCTGTGTGGGCCTTATTAACCTTTCTTCCTTTATTTTCCATGACAGTTTTGAGCTTGTTGGTGCATAGTATAATACAGTGGATATTTCCACTTGTCTGTAAAATACCATGGCATGCTATGCTAGCACATATTTGTCACACATGACAGCTGATCTATCAATGGTTTTATATACTGTAGACGAGTTTGAGAAATTCTGTTTGATACAAGGTTCGCAATATCGTACCGTACCGGTGTTTCGACCTGGGCTCGGTACGGTACGGGTGTACCGAGCGGTACACCCAGGTGTACCAAGCACTGCTATAGTGCTACAGTGCACTGCTACAGTACTACAGTGCACTGTTACAGTGCTACAGTCAAAAACTGGTACGTACGACACAGTAGCGGGCGGTCCGCGTACCGGTAACCTGTCGGACCGATACATACTGCCTGTACCGGACGGTACGCTTCGGTATGGCAGACCTTGGTTTGATAACACATTTTGCTTTTATCAGGATGCCGATCATAGGAGTTAAAATGAAGGTGGTTGCTATGAGATGCCATATAAGATTGATTGTTGCCTTGTGATAGTTCATTTATAGGACAGATCATGATGTCCGAACGACACAATTCACTGAACATTAGATCGAAACTCATGAAACAAATTAACCAATAGCTCCTTGACATATTATTTCTGATTTATCAGATAGCAGCTGAATAAGTATAGCATTTATCAGGTTGGTTGTAACTGCACATGTTGTTAATTTTCACAAGGCATGATGTGGTGTCACATGCATGATAATTTTCACAATAGCATATCCTCCATGTTATTGTGTCTCATTGGTACAGTGAATTCCATGAGTGTGTACTAGTGATTTTAAAATTTCTAGGTGCCAAAAAGCATCAAGGTTCCAAAACGCTCAAGGTGCTAGGCGCTCACCCGAGCAAAGTGAGGTACTCTCAAATATTATAATCAAAATAATATGTAGCTAAATAAGAATATACTAAACATGTTTATGAAGACCTATGTTAGAATTAAATTGCTCCAAAAGCATCTTGTTAACTAGGAAGCTTTTGCTGCTCTAAGACTTCATCAAGTAAAAGCTAAGGAAGTTTCATGTATAAATCAAAGTGCATATTGCCCATGGTGTTATAGATACAACAAATATATTTAACTGCTCCAAACGAGTTGCTGCACGTTTGTTTGCAGTTTAATTAACGGGAAGGTGGGGGAATGGACGAAATAGTTTAACTAACAGGAAGGTGGGGGAAGCAGAGGGTGGCGAACGAAAATGCAGCTGCGAACAGATGAAGCTACAACGGTGGACGAAGGCAGCAGACGATGTCGTCGACGACGGTAGACGGAGCTGCAGTGTTGGACGGAGTGCGTGAAGGTGACGAATGAAGGCAATGGAAAAGTTCGCCATTGGTGGCAGACGGTGCTACTACATCAACAGACAGAGCTATAGTGGTGAAAGAGGTTTAGGGTTTAGACGAGCTACAGTGGTGGATGAGCTACAATGACGAACGAGTTGCAGCGACGACAGTTGAGCTGCAGCGGTGAACGAGACTAGATGAGGTTGTCGACGACACAGCTAGCAGAGCGAACAAAGGCGACATATGTAGGGTTTCATTTCACCATTGTTTTCTTTTACTGGGTTGGGCGAGGGGGTTGGACGGTGTAAGGGTAACTATGTTAGTTGGTCCGATTGAACCAACTTATAAGTCCAATCGAACCAAAGTTTGAACTTGACCAAATTTGGCTTAGGCGCTTGCCCAAGGCGCATGGTGCCTAGGCTTAGGCAAGTGCCCAAGTAGCGCTTCATTGAAGCACTACGCTTGGGGGTTTTGTGAGGCGCTCGGTCCTCGACTCGACTCGCTCGAGCACCTAGGCGAGCGCCCGAGCGCCTTTTGAAAATACTAGTATGTACCAGCTTTGCCATGCCTATTCTTGTACAATGCGAGAACTCTTATTTGTTTGTTTGCAGCAAATACATCTTAATTAAAACTATTTTTTTTATAATTTATGCATTATTGAGGCACAAGTGCATTAAATTGAAATATCACAAAAAAAGGACTTCCATAAGCTTGGTGGAATGCATTTTCTGTATTTATAGTTTATATATTATTGAAACTAGCACATATATGCTGAATAATTGTGTTCATTCATCTGGTTAAATAATTTTGCTTTACTTGCTTAGTTTATCTGTGTCCAAGCTTTACTCGGTTTCTCATCTTGTTTAGTTATTCTCATAATTATCGAGTGCCTGTTACTTTATATTCCTTTATATTTTCTTACTAATAGTAAATTGAGATTTTCTTGAAGTGGCCATGCTTGAGCAATGGACCACTTGTTCAGAGTCTTCAGACCATATTCCAGGGTTTGGACTTGACTATTTAAAAAACATCCTTTGTTTTAGTTTTCAGTGTTCTTTGTAATTAACTTATTTCAATTTTTCTGGCACTCTCATCCTTTCTTTTTTCTTAGTTTTTGGTCTGTATGTTCATTTTTAGATGCATCTAACAATTCTTTCGCCTATTTATAAAACTCATTTTCATTTCTAATGCTATCTGCAAAGTGTCTTCTTGAAATAATGTTTTGTCACTTTATGAATTTTAAATGTACTTCATATATGATTTTTCTTTGAATTCATGATTATATCTAATGTTATCCTGTTATTTCTTTTCATTATACTTCTTTAACTGTCTTCTGTTTGTCGAACAGCAGATTCAACTTATAAACATGACCATTCACTTTTTTCTGCAATGGAGTAACTTCTATCTTTCTGTCTATAAGATTGTATCTTATTCTACTTTCTGCAGGTTGATATTTTTTCCTTGTTTCTGTTCTTATTTTGAATAAGATGAGTGTCCTTAGTGAGGGTTAGTTCATCTTAGAGGCTTGTATTTCACATCCTGCAGTCTTTATCAATAATTCTCTTCATTGTTCTTCTGGTGAATTTGCTATCTGATTAAGTTGGTTGAGCTTAACGGTCCTGATTACTGATTATGTAGAGTCATTCTCAGTGAAAAATGAAACATTGTGTTGCTAAGATAATTGCTTGACCTGATATTTGTATGTTACAACATCACACCAATACCCATAGATTATGGCATTTGTAACTTTATTTGATCTATGATCATGGACTATTCCGTAATTATGTTTATAGTACAATATTTTTTTTGTTGAGATTTTACCTTTCACTTTTTGGCTTATTGGAAGTGTTGCACTAGTTGGAAGTTACTGAGCATGTTCATCTGTGGCAGAGGGCAGATGCATCGACTGATTGGAAGGAATTCACCACTGCAGATGGTCGGAAGTGTGTAATTGTGTCATGTTTTAGTGGTTTTTTTATATCTGCTAATTTTGTAACTCTTTATATGCCTTGATAAAGAACTGCAAATTTTCTTGCTTCTCGATTTGTTGTAGATACTACTATAACAAGGTCACAAAGCAATCTAAATGGACGATACCTGATGAGCTCAAGGTTTTTGCTTTCTTATTTGTTTCTTACATTCTCTTTCCTTCCTGATTTAGTTTTAGTTGTGATAATGTTTCTGTTCCAATTTTAGCTAGCCCGGGAACATGCCGAGAAGGCGGCAATTCAGCCAGCACCAAAAGAAACAGGGACAGCTGCTACGTCTGTCTTATCAACTGTTCTTTCTGTTGAAATGCCTTCTTCCACAAATGTTCTGTCTCCTGCTGTACAACCGATGTTTTCTAACCAAATGCAGATGCCGGCTATTTCTGGTATCCAATCAACTGTGACAGTTTTGAAACCAACATCTATTGCTGTTGGAATATCTGCTGGTACCAATTCTAGTTCTTCTTCAGGAACAGAACCCACTGTTGGTGTGCCAAATCTTCACACTTTGGTAACTCCTGTATCTGCTTCTGCTTCTTCAAGTACTGGTTTTCCTTCTGTTGCTGTTGATGCTACAACCACTGTAATAAGGTTTGGACATGTGGCTTTTTAGAATATGTTTTTTCTTATTGTTCTTCTTTTTGTTGAAAATGTAGCCTACTTTGTGTCTCATAGTATGTCTTGCAGGAGTAATCATGACAACTCATCCCTGACAAATATTTCAAGTGTGCCTGATGGAACTTCTGCTAACGATCTGGAGGTATGATGTCAATAGCTTTGATTAAGTTATTATCAAGTTTTCATTATTTTATTGCAGTAATAATGTTAACTGATTTGACATGTAAGGAAAGGATTATGTAGTGTACGAAAGGCTCCTGCCAATGCAAGGCCTAGAAGGGGTTAATGAACACAATCTTGCCCTTGTACGCATATGACTAATATGTTAAATAAATAAAAAATTAGGAAACCTTTAATGCTTTCAACCTTGATTGATTGAGAAAATAAAGATCAGCAATGGATTTTGGTTAAGTGCTTCATGAAAAAACTAGAGATAAAACTGTTTTTATATAGTTAAGTTATAAAAAATTAGAGATCATAGTATGTATTTAAATTTTGACTGTACTCAACCAGTAGAACATTATCTACTGGTTCAGTTCGGAACAATTCTTGCTGCCTGGTAAGCTTACTGTTCTGGTTTTACTGTGCAGTAAGATTATTTGTCCTGAGTTGTACTAGATGGTATCAGCAACAACAGATTCTTTTTTGTTTCTTATTTGAAGCTTACCTGTTTGTCTTTCTGTCTGTCTGTCTCTCGCTTTTTTTTTCTCTCTCCTCTTTTGCCTTTGTCTCAAACTTCGCCTGTGGCCACCTTGGCCTTGCCCCTTTGTCCTCGTCTCTCTTTTTATGAGGTTGTCTCCTCTTCCTCATGTTCACCTCCCCATTGCTACCATTTCTCCACTCTGTGTTGCTGTTCCTTTGTGCCTTTTCTCTTCCTGCTTGTATCGGCCGTTATTGAACCATACTGACACACATTACATTGTATGGTACCACTTCTATGCCAAAATTTTAATTCTTGGGTTTTAATGTGTTTTCTCTACCAAGCTTCTTTTGCTTTTTGATACTTGAATGTCTGCATGGCCTTGGTGGGCTAGTGATGCTGTCATGGATGGTGGTTCCCATGAAGAGCACATTCAAATCAGTTGTAGACCTGAGCGTGTTTCTCATCATGTTACATGACTTTATAGTTAGGTCCTATTAAAAATCAAGTGCATGATTGTAAGATCAGGCTCTAACTAAGTTTCTGTCTAATGAACTAAGTACAGGATTTGGATTGAAATGTCAAGATTTAAATTACATGTAAGTTATTTATTACCGAGAGATTGTGTGGTGGGTTCTGTATTTATCTGCTTACTTTATTCCTTATATTCTTATCTATCTGAAGACTGGTAAAAAGAAAATCTTATATATCTATTAATCCCTTCATGGCTCTGCTTTGTTAAACATCTGTACTTAAGAACTTTTCTTTATGGGGCTAAATAGTAATATCTTGTATTAGTGCACCAGGCCATTTTAATTATTGTGCTGCTAAATCTTGTATTTAGGAAACTTTGACAAGTAATCATTGCAATGAAGACCTGTTCTCCAGCACTCAGGAATATTCCGTGATATCTACTTTTAGGTTAGCAAATGGAAACTAGATGGAAATATATGTATACTTTGAGTATATAAACAAATTTTGTTATTAAATAATTAAAAAAATCACCTCTATATTAGCCATGGCTGAATATAAATAGAAAGTTGCCACCCACAAATGAGTGGATGTTGTGCACAGGTGCATGGGGCAGATCAGGATGATGAGGAGGGTGGGAAATGAGAGAGGATGCTTAACTTGCCTAGATCACTATGTATGCAGATCTACAATCATAAGTATCCGTATTATGGAAGCATATATTCAAAGTATAAAATGGAAAAAATATGAGTCCTAGAAATTCAGTATATAACATATACAATCAAAAGTATCCATATTATTGAAGCATATATTCAAGTATAATATGGAAAAATATGAGTGCCAGATATTCAGTATAAGTTGATTGATTCAAGATAAGTTCATATTCATGTACTTGTACATTCTTTTTTTTCCGATCCAAATTGCTTATACAACTTATTATATTTAATTATTATTGAATTTTCTAGAATATTATAGTGCTGCTACTTCAAAGTTTGATGTACTGAGACATGTTAGTTTTTGAACAATAATATAACAATTCACTTATCTATGTACTGATTCTAAGAATGGTGGTGACTTTAACATTGTTATCTAGGATACTGCCTTGGTGTATTGGCGATATTTGATCTATATGGTAGGTCTATTGCTGGGTTTGCATTTTTTTCTTGACAACCATGATTTGCTGTTCTTTCTACGTATTGAGCCAGGCAGTCGTGATTCATCTACTTCTGGAGGATGAGTTTGTAACAACCCACTCAATTTAAAGTCAACCATAACAATTTTTGACCGCTTTAGTCTATTTTGTGGACTTGTTTGATTTATGAGTTCAAAAAGTACCTGCTTTAGGCTCTTTGGGTGAGTTGCCATCTTACCCTGGATGGGTGTTGATTTCTATAGTTGAGATTGTCAAAAAGTATCCCACCCTGGATTGTTTTCTGTTGCTTGTATTTTTTGGAAGATAGTTCTAAAATGTGTGTTATTCACTTAAGCACTTTGTTTAAAATAATTTGGATAAACTGTGATGTGTCTATGTTGATGCTTTAGGAAGCCAAAAAGGCTATGCCGGTTGCTGGGAAAATTAGTGTTACTGCAGTAGAAGAGAAAACGGTTGACGAAGAACCATTGGTTTATGCTAATAAGCTGGTAATATAATGTGGTCCATAATGTTGATGCTTTCTTTGTTTTATTGAAGTTTGTGAATCATGTTTGTTTTTAGGAGGCAAAAAATGCTTTTAAGTCTTTACTGGAATCTTCCAATGTTGAGTCTGATTGGACTTGGGAGCAGGTATGTTTCTTTTTTTCTTGGCTTTCTGTTCCTCTTCTTTTAGGGCAAAGGATATGCAGAAGCTCTACTTCTTGGAGTCTGTTAATGCTGCTTTCTGTGTGTGATTTTCTTGCTTGAAATTTCTTAGACAATGAGGGTTATCATCAATGATAAAAGGTATGGTGCCTTGAAAACACTTGGAGAAAGAAAACAGGCTTTTAATGAGGTGAGCTCATGAAAAAAATTTCAGATGTACTGTAAAAATGCTGGCTTGGTTTTTAGTTTCCCTAGTACATGCTTAAACCATGTCATTTAATAATTTGTTTAAGTGCTCATCAAAGTTCTCTCTTTTCTTAGTACCTGGGCCAAAGGAAAAAACAAGAAGCTGAGGAGAGACGTATTAAACAGAAGAAAGCACGGGAAGACTTTACTAGAATGTTAGAAGTAAGTTTCATTTTTTTTCTATACATGGTCCACAAATAACATGCTTTTAATGATATAATTTGGTTTATTATGCAGGAATGCAAGGAACTCACATCGACAACTAGATGGAGGTTTGCTCTTGACTATTAATATGATGTTAGTGGAATCGAGTGGTTTTTAGGTTACGGGGTTTTTGTATGCAGAATCTAGTTTTTTGTCTCAGTAAAGCTTGTGATATGTTTTCTGTGGATTTTGTTCATAGTTAATACTTAAAATGACAATTCTGTTTTTGCAGTAAAGCTATAACCATGTTTGAGGATGATGAACGATTCAGTGCTGTTGAACGGCCAAGAGAGCGCGAGGATCTTTTTGAAAGTTATTTAGTGGAGCTGCAGAAGAAGGTTGAAATGTGAAGAAATTTTAATTAGCAGAATCTTATGTTCATGCAGTAGTGATTTTTCTTATGAAATTATGCAGCTTTATAATTTTCTTAATCCTCCAGGTTGAGTGAATGCTGTGTCAAACTTACATTTTGAATAGTTAATGTTATAGTACTTCTGCTTGGGCAATTGATATTGTCCGTCTTTAACTTAAGAAAATGTAATGTTGGATTATAAGTAATAAATAAAAATGACTGAAATCAATCATGCATGTGTTTGAGATCAATAACTGACACATTTGCAGGGAGTTCAATTAGTTGAAGATTATTTTAGTCAACCTTTTGACTCCTATTCTCATTTTGCATCACCTGAAATATATAACATACTTCCAGAATCAAAGGCTATAAGTTATGCACTGCCTTTCCTTTCTCTTATTGTCATTCGCCTTGATCTTTAGTTCCTGAACTGTCAGTTTGGTGCCTGAAAGTGCTCCCATAATTGTGTACTTTAAAGGACCATGACATGTAACTAAAATTTTTGGCATTTATTTTGGTGCATGTGACTCTCTCTCTCTCTCTATCTCTCCCCCTCCCATAGGGAGGTGTTATTACCAAATGCAAATGTGGGATTGCTATCCTGTGGTTCATATAGTGACCAGTTACCTTATTTTACCAGGTGGAAGCACTGATTTGGTAATTTGAAGATAAGATATGAGCATTCTTTAGATTCAAAAATACCTTTTTCCTCTTTCTTGTCACTATTTCTCTTTGGCTAAAACTACTTGTTTATTCCCACCTCAAAAAGCCCATACTACACTTATGCAAAATATATGTTTGCATATCATAGCGCAATTCAGTATGACAGTTATAAAATTCAAAATTCTTTGCATTGTGCATGTGCCTCCCTGTTTTACAAAGAGACACTAGGACCTGATGTTATGTTTTCTATAGGCATGCATGATAATGGTCCCATCATTATGCTAATGCATTGGCACTATTAATGAGAATATTAATTTATTAAAGAAACATATTTATTGTTGATGAGCTTTCAGTTGTGCCTTGTTGCTACTGCACTCATTGTTGCTGTAGAAATAAGTTGGGACAGGATGATTTAGTAGAATAGTACAATGTGATTCTGTGCCGTGGTATGCTACATTTCATCAAACTACATTGTATAATGTGAAATTTATGATACTGCCCTGTTTTGAAAGTTAAGAATCTTCTTTTCATGGCTTTTCTGATGACCGCATTATTCTCACACTTACTAGCTTTATGTTTCTTATTCATACAACTTATTTGTGGGCCTTCCAATTAATTGCTGTCATATGGATCTTGGTGCAGGAAAGAGCAAAGGCTGCTGAGGATCATAAAAAATACATTTTGGAATATAGAGCTTTTCTTGAATCCTGTGACTTCATCAAGGCAAGGCATTACTCGACTGTTTTTGGCCATGATGAGATAGTTAAGTTTGTGATGTTTTGTTGTCTTCTGTATTCTTTCTCTACTTCAGGCAAACAGTCAATGGAGAAAAGTCCAAGATCGTCTGGAGGATGATGAAAGATGTTCTCGACTTGAGAAGATTGATCGATTGGAGATTTTCCAGGTTATTTGTTCATTTTTGTTGATGATGAGAGGCTCTATTGCTCACTCATTGTATTACAGGAATATATTCATGATTTAGAGAAAGAAGAGGAGGAACAGAGGAAGATACAAAAGGTGCATCAGAATCCTAATATAATTGTAAATTTTGTATTGACTTGCAATATACTAATATCTTTTTTTTTTGGGCTTTCAGGAACAATTACGACGTGCAGAGCGTAAAAATCGTGATGAGTTCCGTAAGTTGATGGTGGAACATGTTGCTGAAGGAATTCTTACAGCTAAAACTCACTGGCGTGATTATTGCATCCAGGTACTTGGTGATTTTTGCCACTTTTGCTATATAAGATTTCATTGGAAACATATTTATCCTCGTATCTTCTTGTTTACATTGCAACTGCTCCTTGCAGGTCAAAGATTTGCCACCTTACTTAGCAGTAGCATCAAACGCATCAGGTTCAACACCCAAAGATCTCTTTGAAGATGTTGCTGAGGAACTTCAGAAGCAGGTATTTCTTTTCTCCCTTATTTTACCTACTATGTAAGGCTATTTTTTTGCTAATTATCTATTTGATATGTTGCAATAAAATTAGATTTTGTCTTTGAAGGCACACGATTTGTGTTATAAAAGATTGCCGTCATTTTTGTAATAAAATCATATTCTGGATTTTTGCTGTTGTTGAAGAGCTTGACACATCAGTAGGTAAACATTGTGCAACAGTCTAGTTTGGGGATTGGTAAAACAACAAAAGATATAACCTGAATGTTTGAGGAAAACAATGTTTGTCAGTTAATGTTCGGCAATCAAAGCCTATGTGTTATTAGATAATATATCCAAACAGAAAACTGAGCAAATTGATAATAACGTTTGCCCCATACTGTATCTCCATGATTGTTAATGCAATCATGGACTGGTAGCAATATTGCTCAATGACTGGATCGTCATAGTACTGGTATCATTGTGTACAACTGTCTGGAGGAGGATGAGGTGGAGCTGGAGGAGAAAGAGAGGGAAAGGAGGAGGTGTAGGTAGTAGAAGAAAAGAGAAAAAATTAAAAAGGCCAGCCGTGGTGTGCATTTATAAACAAAAAAGGGACTCCAGTACTAATAAAAGCAATAGGCTTAGTGCTAGGTACAATTATTAAATTGTGATGACATTATTCGGCAATGCCAATGTTGTTAATGTTTTAATTCTTAAGAACCTATCGATGTTGAACTTATCTCTCTCTTATTTTTTTATTGCAGTATCATGAAGACAAGACTCAAATTAAAGATGCCATGAAGATTGGAAAAGTAATCTATTGGTATTTAAATTCAGAATGTTCTGATCCAGTTCAGGCCCCTAACATTATGAATACCTTCTTCCAGATTAGTTTGGCTTCATCATGGACATTTGAGGACTTCAAAGTTTCTGTTGCAGGTATTGATAGCCTGAAAGGAATATCTGAGATAAACTTGAAGGTAACTTCTCCTCTGTTGTGTTTTTACTATCTCATATTTTCTGTGAGTGGTTAGTTGTCAAAGGTGTATTTTGTTATCAACAAACATCATACTACCTTCTTTTGGGTCACATGTACTTCTGTAGCTAATGAGTTAATATTTCTTCAACAAATCATTGTTCTTATACTGTAGATCCTTCAGCACCAACAGGTTCCTGCTACCTTCTGACTATGGGAAAGCCCTATTCATATGATAGGATGTTAATTTATTATTCTGTAGCAGAACCTTGTTTTTATCCTTAGGTTCCTACTTAGACAGGAGGAGAAAAGCATAAATATAACATATACATATTCTTATTCTTAATTGTAGGCATGCCCTTTCTTTATTTGTGGACTATTTGTTAGTCCTAGGTCAAAGGCTTTCTTAGTACTGTAAAGTTTATTGCATAAACTCTATGAGGTGTCTTTATGATGGTCTTTCACCTCAGTAACATGCTAAAAATAACAAAGAAGATTGCAAATGAAAATGCCATTTTATAACGTGTCCTCCTTGCCAAAGATACTTCTTTGCTTCATATGGATTTAGACTAGCAGTTGAGTTACCTTCAATTGAATGTGAGGTGGCGTAGAGCTACAAATGATTTCATGTCTCGGTCTGGAAATCTATGAAATTTTAGAAATTTTAGATGGCCTGATTCAACTTTCCACAAAGTGGTGCATGATGGTAAAGCTAAAGGGAATTGCAATTTCAAGTGTTTTCAGCCAGTAATGTCGGTAATCAGTTCTTATATTTGGCTGCTAACAGGTAAATTGATTTCTATTGAAGGGACATGCTTATGATTGTCCTAGTTGTGCAAATGAGTAAATTGATTTCTATTGAAATCATGTTTGGTATGCTTCTCGTCTAGGGGAATATTGAATATTGTTTATTTTTCTATAATCTTTCGCAAAACACTTCTATAATCTTACGATTGTCCTAGTTGTGCAAATGAGTAAATTGATTTCTATTGAAATCATGTTTGGTATGCTTCTCGTCTAGGGGAATATTGAATATTGTTTATTTTTCTATAATCTTTCGCAAAACACTTGGGTAAATGTTTATGTTTTTTATCAGGCATAATATCTGGAAAAAAGCTTGTTCTTTGAGTCATTGCATTATATTTTGCTCTTGCTTTGGACATGTCTGAATGTTCGACTGAGGTGTGCTCTTTATTATACACATTTGTATCAATCATATCTAGGGCTCAAGTGATCTGAAGTTTGACAAGTACCTCAGTTTTTATTTAACCCATGGATATTATTTTTAAACTACCTTAATAAAATACATTTCTTATATTGTTCTTACAAACTATCTTATTAAAATTTCTTTTTTATCTGGTGATCCTATTCATTATGTAAGATCTGCTAATAGCCTATTTGCTGTTCTCAAATCCAGCGTATGTTTTTTCTGGCATCAAAGTTTCATACTGTGACTAAGGTGGTTGTATACTCCTTTTTGTTCTGTTTTTCTGTCTTCATTGGTATATAAAAGGCATGCTTGGGACAAATTAAGGCACACCAGTTTTTAGCCGTAGTCTCATTTTTGGTGCATAAACCTCATTGAACTTACATTGTCCACATGCACTCTAGGCTTTTTCGAGTTGCTCATGTTTAAAATCCATGTGAAGAGGCTTGTGTGGTGAGTTTTTTCAAGTTGCTTAGTGTTTAAAAGGAATTTGTAGATGGCCTGGATCTTTATTGCTAGCTCTGGTTTCCATGTGATGCAAGGCATCATAGTAGGAGTATTTATAGAAAAAGACCAAAGTTCTCTTTGGGAAAAGGAGAAAGGCCTGGCAATAAAGATGATGTTTCTTTATCAGAAAGGAAAAGAAACTGATCAAGTCGGCTTTGACATATCAATTCATTGTCCTCATCGTGTCTTTGTTCCCTTTTTTTTTGTTACTCCTAGTTTCCACTATCATTGTTGTTTACTATTTCTGCTGATTTCTTCCTCTTCTTTCTCATGCATTTGTATTAATGCATTTTACAATTGACATAACACTCCAGCCTTTGAACTCAACGAGCCATTTTTTTTTCTTTTCTGGGTTCCTCAATATTAGTGACTGGTGATTACGTCTTTCTACATTTATATTTTTCTAAGGTACCTTGTCCTAGTTATAAAGATACCTTGGTGCACGAGTGCATCTTGAATATTAGCAACTTTGGATGCCTTATGGTATGGACTTGATGTGAGGCTTTTCAATATTTGTAGCTTGTGTTTGATGAGTTAATGGAAAGGCTTCGTGAGAAGGAAGAAAAAGAGGCTAAAAAGCGCCAACGTCTTGCAGATAATTTCTCTGATTTGTTGTACTCGATTAAGGTACTACTTACCAAGTTCAGGACAGATTTAAGTGTTTCATGTGTCTATCAACGTGTTGATGTTTTACTTTGACACCGTGTCCAAATTTAGTTTCTTGTTTTATTGAAGGAAATAACTGCATCTTCAAAGTGGGAGGAGTGCAAACTACTCTTTGAAGACAGCCAAGAGTATAGGTATTCAGACTATCCTCTTTGTTCATGTGTTATATCTAATTGTTAAGTATCTGTTATTGTGAATATCTGGTGACTTTTGTTTTAAGGTCGATTGATGATGACACTTTCGGAAAAGAGATTTTTGAGGGCTATGTTGCTCATTTGCAAGAGAAATTGAAAGAAAAAGAACGCAAGAGGGAAGAAGAAAAGGTAGTAAGTTATCTTGCGATTAATATATGTTCAATGTTTTTTCTGAACTGTTGGTTACAGCTTATTTACCTAATCAATGATCAATTTCATTTTCAAGACAACTGATATATATTGTGTTATTATGTGCATGATGGAATTGTTGGGTATTAAATAATTTTATTATACTTTATTATAGCTCAAATTAAGTGGTTTTTGAGTTCTCTCTGCTATGGGCATTTAGCATGCTCACCTTTTGTCAATGTATCTTGTAATAGTGGACATTTATTTGTCATATGATCAACTGCCACATTAATCTATATTCACGTTATTGCTTAAGACCATTATGTTGGATGTCATGCTGCTGGTATCCAACATTTAATGCTTTGTTGCTTAGATATCATTAGGACCAAAATGTAACTGCAGTTTATTTATTTTGTAATTGAATTAGTATTACCTTTTCATTTCCATGTTTGGAACAAAGAATATATTTTAGTTATGGTTGCTATCATTCCATGAAACAAGAAAACAAAACGGATTGAGCATGACAAATCTGATGCCACAATTGCAGTATCTTTTACCATTGATGTCAAAGTTTGCCAAGGTTAAAACAAATAGGGTTAATTTTGTTCCAGTTTTCTTTAGTTTGTTATATGCATTAACAGGTCAAACATGAAACTTAGTTTATGCAATGGCCTAAAACTTTTCTATACATCTGTTCATATTCATCAATAAGTTCCACTTGTGCTATCTTGTCAGTTGTGAATTCTGAACAGCTGTTAATGGCTAGTACTTGGAATGTTTATGTTTCAGGAATTTGTGAATTACTTTTCCTTATCTGAAATTTTGGTCTTGTTCACTTATGATTGCATTACAGGCAAAAAAAGAGAAAGAAAGAGAAGAGAAAGAGAAAAGGAAGGAGAAAGAGAGAAAGGAAAAAGAGAGAGAACGTGAAAAAGAAAAGGGGAAGGATCGAGTAAGAAAGGATGAAACTGAGAGTGATAATGTTGATCTGATCGATGGCCATGTTTCGAAGGACAGAAAGCGAGACAAGGATAAAGAAAGGAAACACCGGAAACGTCATCATAGCACAGCAGATGACTTAAGCTCCGATAAGGATGAGAAAGAGGAGTCTAAGAAGTCCAGGAGACATAGTGGTGATCGCAAGAAATCTAGAAAGGTGCCAAAAGATGTAATATGTATACATTTTTATCATGCTTTATTTACTGAAAAGTAATGTTGCACATGTAAATTTAATAACATTGGAAAGGCTAACTTGGTAATTTTGCAGCATGCTTATGCTTCTGATTCTGATGCTGAAAATCGGCACAAGAGGCATAAGAGAGATAGAGATGGATCTCGGAGAAATGGTGGTTACGAGGAACTTGAAGATGGAGAACTTGGAGAGGATGGGGAAATCCGTTAGTCCTTTTTAGCTTACTGCTCTTAGATTTGAGGATGTGGAAATCTGTTAGTCCTTTAAGATTGTAGCTTCTTGACAATTCATGCTTAGTAAGTGTTACCAACAGCCAAATTTTGCTGATACAATGCTGCAATTTAGTGTTTGACATTGTGCAAAAGCTAGGTTTTTTTTTTCCTGTTATGTTGAGTAGAGTTCATTTGACAAATGTGTCGATAATGACATAATGATTGCTGTCAAAACTGTAAAAGGTTATTAGAAGGCACTGGGAACATGCACAGATGACTTTATATAACCTCTCTGTTCAGGTAATTTGACTTTCGTTCATTGTTGTTGCATAGTTTAAACTAAGATAGATTGCAAAGTGGAGGAGGTATCTTGTTCACACCAAGATAAGATTACAAAGCGGAGGAGGTATATTCTCTCTTGTTGTTTGTTGCTCTAGTTTCCCAGGGATGGGTGTTCTATTGCTCCATAAACATACATTTCCTAGTGCTTGTTTGTTCCTGCAGACAAAATGGTATGATTCATTTATCTTGGTCACAGCAAGTTTCTGTCAAAGTCATGTTGCATGGGCAAATAAAAAAAAAGATTGCAACCCCAGAACTAAAATGATAAATACCCTCAAGCTATTAGTTCATCTTTAAAAATGCTGCCTGTATTTGACCACATCTGTCATTGTTTGTTACTAATTGCAACTTATAAACATGTACTATCTGACCGTTGGTTAATCAATTTGAATGTAGTAGATGGAGATTATGATTGGAGGGATGTGAAGGGACCAATAGGACAAATAAGCAGGATCATATGCAGAAAAATGAATGAGCATCAAGGTTGGTGGTTTCAGAAAAGGACAGAAGGCGGCCTCACTTAGATTTGAAGAAAACATAGCTTAAATGAGAAGCTATGATTTTACAAACCCGTGATTCAAGATGTAAAATCAATTGGTTTTGACTTCATATTTTTTCTGGATTTATAATGCTTTTGGATATCATTCATTTATTCTTTTCAAGTTATCTTAGATTTCTGATGTTTTTGTTTTTTCTATATTTTTGTTCCACTATGAAAAAGAACTTCTGGGATAATTTAACATCTGAACTTATGATCATGGTTTGCTGCCTTTAAGCCTGCTTGTATGTGCTAGTGTGTTGGACTCATGAGCATGTGTGCTAGAATTATTTGTTTGGTCCATATGTATGGCAGCAATTTATGACCAGTTATTACACTGACCAGCCTGCCATGCTTGAGCAACTGCTACTAGGCAATTTTTTTATTTTGATGACCAGGGTAGTCAGAGTTTAAGCATGTGAAATATCTGATAAAAAGTTACAAGCTTGGACTGAATTTGTCTAGCGACAATAGTTGACTGTAGTTGTACGGTGGTAGTTATGTGCATCTTTATGTATGCCAGTTGAGGAAAATTAATGATTTTTTAAACCTCTTCGACAGTGATAGCCCTTTTTTCCTTTTGATTTTCTTTTATGCAACTTACAAAGTCTGGTTACAGTTCTGGTCTCGTAAGTTTTAGAATGGTTGGGACTGACTACTTTGGCCTATATGATGCTTATAAAGTTTGCTTCTTTAGCTGACATATATATGGCAGCTGTTATACATGTAAAATTTCTGCAGTTCAACTGAGCAATTTTATTAAAATCATGGGATCCCTGCGTTAGGTCCCTTGCCATATTGTCATTGATTCATGGAATTATGCATTATAATTATTCATTAAAATCATAGGATTTATAGAATTATGCATTAGAGGGACAGTGGCTTGGGATGGTGTCAGCAACTTTGGTATAGTGGCATATAGTCCATTCTGAATACAACTGTTTCTGGCTGATCTGTCTGCTGCTTTCTTTGTGGTTTCAATGATTTTTTTCCTTGTTAAAGAAGTTTGTGAATTTGGAAGATTGGTTGACATTTTTCTTTGTTCCAACCCGCCTATCAATATCACAAGGAAACTAGACTTGAGGTGAGAAGGATGTGATGGAAGTTACACTTAAGTCTTTTAAATCATAGTCACCTTTTGCACAGTTGTCCTTGGTAGTAAACAACTGCTTCGTTTTGCATTGTTCTTAGCATACAATGTGTGTTTTCTAGTAATATCCATTTGATTTCATGCTTTCTCTTTATTCCATGGTAGATGGAATTGGTGATATTCTTCAAATGTTCCATGGTTGTTATAGTAGTTCTCTTTAGGTTTCTTTCGTTTTTAATTGTTGATCTCGCTACACAGATGAGGTGAACTTCTCAAGTGACTTGCTAAGTAAGTCAGGATGAAGGTTGCAGTTCAGAATTATGAAAAGCAGTGCTCTTCCAAAATGCAGTCATTGCTTCTTGTATCCAGCAATTTTTCATTTTTGTTTGGTACATGATTTACTCCTGTTTTCAATATTATTCTGAATAGCTTGCTATTAGCAAACCCTTGTGAAATGTCACATTGTTACAAATTATTGTTGAGCTTCATGCTATTGAGACTACATACATGCACAATACCATTGTTACAAAGTATGACTGACAGCCTCTGCTTAAATGTTGTGAGAAAGCATCAAACTTTTCAGCCATCTACTCTACGATCTCACTTTGAATTAGCTTAGGATTGGAGTAAACTATTTAGAATTGACGTGCTCTCTCTTCAATTGGGCAAAAGTAACTACTGATAGCGAGTAATTTTTGAGCTTGGTAGTGTTAAGCAGGCAGTCAGATTCTTCTACTAAACCAGTATCTTCCAAACAGTGATATTAGTGCACATGGAAAGAAATACATTTTTGCTGTTCCATTATTGTCTGCAAATCAATATTTGAAGATCTCATAGCTTTGAGATTATAAATTAGCATCCACCAAGGAACAATGTTGTTATTCTTTCACCACAGAATGCACTTGATGGATAGTTCTCCAGCAAGACATTCTCACTCTACTGTTTTATATTTGTGCTGGGGATGTGGAACATGAATACTTAGCAAATGTAGGACTGACATCTGAGCATAAACGATGAAACATATGTTCATTTGTTTCAGAGGACATCTTTAATTGGGAGGGACACGGTGGGTGATAACATTAGTCCATCTTCTCAAACACCCAAAGAAGGAGATGATAAGCAAAAGAGATTGTAAGTCAATTAGGTGAGTGATGATATGTATGACATGATACGTATTCATTTTGTTTATTATTTATTTAATTTTTTTATTATTTATTTAATGAGAATCAGATCATAATGAGAAGGAAGGATTCAACTTAGATTGATTTAGAAGATTAAGGAGGAAGGATTCAACACTTTCAACAGAGATTATACATTTAAAATAATATTTCTTAAACTCTTTTCTTGCTCACTCAAGAAAGAATGAGTATGATATTTATAGGCCGCAAATGATTTTAAAAATAGAGCTAAAGTTATGACTTTGATTTTAAGAAAAATAATTTTGATGATTTTGATTTTGATACTTTGAATTTGAATGAAAATTCTCCTCTCCCGAGCAACTTGGATGCATCTAGTTCCAAAGATTCTTTATCTAGGGAATGAAAGTATGTAGATACTCATCCTAAGGAACTAATCATTGGAGATTCAAAAGATATTCAAACTCATTCTTCTTTTAAAATTTTTTGTAATAATGCTGTCTTTTTGTCTTAAATTGAAATGTATTGACGATGATTTTATTAAAAACTCGATAAGCTTTAGAAATAGAGGAATATCCAAGAAAAATTCCTTTATCAAATTTTGCATTAAATTTTCCTAAGGTATCATTTTCATTTAAAATAAAATATTTACAATAAAAAACTTTAAAATATAAAATTTTGGATCTTTTATTATTCTATAATTCATAAGGAGTTTTAGATAATAGTGACTTTATGAGAACTTTGTTCATGACATAGTATGTCGTGTAAATGGCTTCAGTCCAAAAATATTTAGGTAAGTTATGTTTATTAAGCATAGTTCTTATCATCTCTTGTAAACTCTTATTTTTTCTCTCAATAACTTTATTTTGTTATGGATTTCTTGGAATAGAGAAATTGTAGTCATACACATTTAAATCACACAAATCTTGAAAATTATGGTTTTTAAATTCACCATCATGATTACTATGAATAGAGGAAATCATGAAACCCTTTTTATTTTGAACTTGTTTGCAAAACTTTAGAAAACATTTAAATCAATCACTTTTATGTGCTAAGAAGTATATCTACTATAATCATCAACAATCATAAAAGCATTTTTACTACCTCCTATACTTATGGTATCAATTAGTCCAAATAAATCTATATGAATTAATTATAGGGGTCTAAAGATACTTGAATTTTAGATTTAAAGCTACTTTTTATTTGTTTACTTAATTGGCAAGCATCACAAACTTTATCTTTGACAAATTTAATTCTAGGCATACCTCTTACAAGTTATTTAGTTATAATTTATGAAATTAATTTCATATTTGCATTACCTAATCTCCTATGCCAAAGCCATGCATCATCGTTTAAAACCAAAAAATAAGTTTTATCATAAAAATCATCAAGATCAATAGTATACATATTATTAATTCTTAAGGAAATCATAGATATACTTTTATATGGTATTTCTATAATGCAAGCATTAGATTCAAATTTAATATTATATCTCTTATCACACAATTGACTAATACTTAGTAAGTTATGTTTTAAGCCATTACTAATAAAACGTCTTCAATCCAGAGGTTTAATTTATTACCTATATTTCCTTTGTCAATTATTTTTCTTTTGTTGTTGTCTCCAAAGGTGACATATCATTCGTCTTGGCTAGTGAGCTTAGAGAAATGTATTGGATCTCTGGTCATGTGTCTTGAGCATCCACTATTAAGATATTATCTCTTGCTTTTAGATTTTGATTATAGACATATCTACAAGAAAGAGAGGTTTGCTTTAGGTACCCATTTAAATTTGGGTCTCTCATGAATAGATCTATCTATTTTGACTATTAGCATTAAGTTATTTATGGTTCCTTTAGGAACCCAAACTAATTTATGTAAGCTATATTTTTTAAATAAATATTTATAGGCATAATGACCATATTTGTCACAAAAATTATATTTAATTTTAGGGGTAACATGCAATGTGGGTTCTTTAATAAATATAGTCAGCATTTGTTGAGTATTATTACTCATAAAATAAATTTATTCTTTTCTATGTATATGACCTTTGTTAACAAGGATCATATTTAATGATTTGTTTCTAATTTTAAAATTTTTTAATGTTTGTTGTAATTCCACATTTTCCTTTTTGACTAAGTATAACTCTTCACATTTAATACAAGAGGTTAACATGCAATTGTCATGCTTATTTTTTATTTTTTAAATTTACTAGAGAGAGAAGCATGATTATTTTTTAGCAATTTATATTTCTTACTAACTAATTTAAATTTATCATATAAATCATGAAAAGTATTAAGTAATTCATCATAAGATAAAAGGATTTTGATTGAGTTATATACCTCGTCATTGAGAGCCATCGCCACTACATCTTCATTGGTTTGCTCTTAATCTTCTGATGCACTTGATTCGTCCCAAATTACCTTGAGTGCTTTCTTCTTCTTTAGTGCTAGTATCTTCTTATTCAGTTATGGACATTCATTTTTAAAGTGCCCTGGCTTCTTATATTTATAGTAGATGATTGTGTCATGTATCTTGCAAGTCATTTCATAGGCCATTAATGATCCTATAAGTTCTTCAAGAGGAAGATAGTTCAAGTCCTTTGTTTCTTAAATATCAGTTACCTTTAGATCCCAATTTTTTGGAAGAGATTGTAAAATTTTATTAACAAGTTCAAGATTGATATAACTTTTACCAAGAGCTTTCAAACCATTAACAACATTTGTAAAACGGGTGTACATGTCGTTTCGGTTGGTTTCATTCTAAACAATTTATAGCTATGCACTAAGAGGTTAATCTTAGATTCATAAACTCTACTTGTGCTTTCATGTGTAACTTCGAGTGTGTGTCAAATATCATGTGTAGTTTCATATATAGAAATACGATTAAACTCATTTTTATCTAAAATACAAAAAAAAGCATTCATAACTTTAGCATTTAAAGAAAATGATTTTTTCTCTAGATCATTCCAATCATTCATTGATTTAGAAGATTTTTAAAAATCACATTCGACAATATTTCATAAATCAAAGTCCATAAAAATAAAAAAATCCTTAATTCGTGTTTTATAATACGTATAGTTCGTCCCATTGAAGATAAGAGGACGAGTGATAGAGTAACCCCTCTTGATTGTTGATAAAAGCTATTTAATCTCTCTTGAGTGTTAAACCAATCGAGAGAACTTGACTCTGATATCAACTATTAGGATCTTAAAGACACTAAGAGTTGTTAGGGGGGGGGGAGGAGGGGGGGGTGAAATAGTGGTTTTGAGAAATTATGATTTAAAAATTTGTTCGATTAAATCAATATTGAAAATGTGCTTGACTTAGAATATGAATAAGTGCAATAAGCAATTAAATTAGAAAGCAATAGCAATAAAGAGCATAAAAGGAATGCATACCAAATTTATAGTGGTTCAATCGTCGTGACCTATGTCCACTCCCGATTCCTCTTCCGTCGAGGCCACTGGTTTTCACTAACAATTTTCTTTCAATGGGCAAAGATCAACCACCATTGTTACAACTCTTTTCTTCTTTTCACGGGTTTAGGAGAGAAATTTTACAAATATTTTTTTATAGGTAGTCCTCACTACTCCCTTAGATTGACTTAGAAGATTAAGGAAGGACTCAACACTTTCAACAGAGATTGCACACTTATAATCATAAGTTTTTTGAGCTTTTTTCTTGCTCACTCAAGTAAGAATGAGTGAGATATTAATAGACCCAAATGACTTCAAAAATGGAGCCAAAAAGTCTTATCCTTTGGTTTTTGGGATATTGACAGTACTACCGCTAGTGCTGTAGGCGATGGTACCAATGCTCAGTTTGGGTGGTACTACCACCTGACAGCCTAGAACACCATGTACTAGTGGTGCCATTGCTAGTCTAGGTGGTATCATTTGGGATATTGACAGTACTACCGCTAGTGCTGTAGGCGATGGTACCAATGCTCAGTTTGGGTGGTACTACCACCTGACAGCCTAGAACACCATGTACTAGCGGTGCCATTGCTAGTCTAGGTGGTATCACTACCTGATATTGGTGGTACCACCATCGTGTCTTCCGAAAAACATACATTTTGTACGTTCTAGCTCACAAGCGGTTCCACTGCATGGTCTGGCGGTGCCACCGCTTGATCCAAATATAGGTTACTAAATGGGCCATCTAATAGGCCCAAATCAGCTATGATTCAGGCCCAATGGGCCCCTAATTGAGTTAGCATGGTTACACCCAAAATCATCTCAATTAAAACCTAAACTATGACGATCATGGCATAAACGATTACAAAACAAGAATCTTATGTTGTCCAGCATGTCATTGATGTTGAATCTCGGATTTTAATAATGAAATCAATTGATGTGTTTATGATCTAATCTGTATTTTGAGTGATGCAGGAAGCTTCGATCAGGGAGAGACAATTAAAGCAGGAAGAATTATGTTGAGCCGGAGTGAAACATGTCAAAAGATTGGACGTCGAGTCGGAGGATCGGTCGACGTATCGACAGAAGGCTTCGAGACATGGGTTCGGGCATCGAGCCAAAAAGAGTGAAAATTACGCTAAGGAAATCAGAGTTGTGGAGGTCAACTGGCTGATTGGGCAATAGGCCACAAGAGAGGATAATGCACCGAAGAATCGGATGAGGCGTCGATGAACTAATGACATGCCAAACAACATTTGATTTAGCTTTATAATAATTATCTAGACCGAATCAGGTTTTAGGTGTAATTGGGTTAGAATTGGGCCAACTCAATTATGGGCCAATTGGGTCCAAGTTTGGGCTATGTTGGGCCAAGTGAAGGGCCTAAATAGTGACATAACAAGTGGAACCGTCGGTGACACAGTCTCCGAGACTGTGTTAGGCGGTGGTACCGTCAGTCTGGGTGATGGTACTGCCCAGACATAGTCTCTGAGATTGTGTCAGGCTATGGTATCGCCCAATGGTAGGGTGTTAAGCGGTGGTACTGCCCAGTGTCAGTGCTGTAAGCGGTGGTACTGCCCATCACTGGCGGTGGTACCGCCAATACTCGGAAGACCCGGGATGAGACTAGTTTTGGCTCCAAGTTTGAATCCATTTGGAGCCTATAAATACCCCTCTCATCCCTAGTTAAGATATATAAGCACAGAGAACTTAAAAGTGGGAAAATGCTATAGCAATCACTTAAGAGATCCCCTCCTCCAGTTTTAAAGTTTAGAATTCTATTTAGGGAGGAGTGAGTGCTTGTAAAAGGTTGTCTCCTAAACCTATGAAAAGGAGAAGGGTGTAAAAGGGTAGTTGATCTTTGCCCATTGAAAGAAGATTGTTAGTGGATGCCGGAAGTCTTGGCGGAAGAGGAATTGAGAGTGGATGTAGGTCACAATGACTGAACCACTATAAAACTCGGTTTGCATTTTTATTTGTGTAATTTACCTTTAATGTAAATTGCATAACTTGCTTTACTTTCTTATTACACTCTTATGAATGCTTTCAAGTTAAATACATTTCCGATATCAGTTTTATCGAAATAAAGATTTTTCAAAACCAACCTTTTTATCCACTACACTAATTCACCCCCTCTCTTTGTGCCGACTCGATCCTAACAATTGATTCATCCGAACTCCCATTGCATCATGTTTGCCTTTGGTGTATTACTCGATCCATCGGCATGTTGACTCTATTAGGACCATTTCGACACTAAGAGAGGGGGCTGCATTAGTACTTTCGTAAAATTATGTCGATTCAAAAATCTCGTTCGATAAAGCCCGTATTAGAAAGATGAATTTAACTTAAAACATTAATAAAAGTAGCGAGTAAGTAAATTAGTTTTCAATATGAATGAAAAGCAGAAAGTAAATGCAAACCGAGTTTGTAGTGGTTAGATCGTCACGACCTACGTCCACTCCCGATTTCTCTTCCGTTGAGGCCACCAGAATTCACTACCGATCTTTCAATGGGCGAAGATCAACTTGGTAGTCATAGGTGCTCTGCAAGCCAATCACGTGAGTGATGACACGTGTGACTTAACACGTAGTCTTTTTGCTTATTATTATTATTTGATATTTTAGCACTTTATATTGCCTATTGCTTGAATATATTGTGATTTCCATGGATCTGTGTAATGAGAATCGGATCGTGATGAGATCACGATAATGAGACTGATTCGCCTTTAAGCACAAATCCTAAATAATCCTGGTCATAGGTTACTCGAGTGGGACATCAAGATAACCAGACAGACTGGTGTGCTGTATACCCATCCATATGATGGATGCAATTGGTCTCAAAGCTGCTCGTGTGGGGACACTAGGGTACAGGTGCTCATTGGGGAAATGAGTTCACTGATTGATTCGCTGATGGAATGCTGGATGGTTGATGATGCCTTATTGTTAGACAGTGATTCCGTAGTCCCAGCGGTGTATATGGTTCTTAAACTTGAGACACCAAGGATGTCTTGTATAAATACTCTATTCTTTGATATCAGACTTATAGGTCTAGAGGTTCCAAATCTAGCACAACTAATCATCAAGAATGGTAGTTAACCTTACGAGGACTATGGAGTGTCGATAGAGAATCATCCACTCTCGGTATCATAAGAGGAATATCCCATATATTCTTGCTCGGATAAATCCTTGGCCAGGGTCATTCGGATTGAGAGAGAAAGAGTTCTCCGGGAGAATCCGATTAGAGCGAGACTCAAGCAGAAACCGTATGGGTTTGACAGCATCATGCTCGAGATACGATCTTTGGGATATTAGATGGATGAAGGACTACAGGTATATGGTAACTAAGGACAGACAAGTCAAATGGATTGGATTCCCTTGTATTGTGTGGGGACTACGGCATAGTGGCCCAGTATGTCCACAGTCGATGAGTCGAGTGAATTATTATGGAGATAATAATTTATTGAGCCATAAGAAGATATGATAGGTATGACTCACGGCCAGCTCGATATTGGGCCTAAAGGGTCACAAACATATGGTAGGCATTGCGATGAGTAGAGGTTCAGATATGAGATATCCGCCGGAGTCCCTATCTTATTGGATATCTAATAAGCTCTTGAATTATTAGATAATATGCATGAGATCTAATTATTGGGATCAAGAGTCCGAGATTGGCACTAAGAGGGGGGGTAAATTAGTGCAGCGGTAAAATCACATCTTTAAAAACTTTCTTTCGATTAAAACCGTTTTCGACGTAAAACCGTTTCGTAAAGGTAATACTTTGAAAGCGTACGTTAAGAGAGTAGTGGATGTAAAGAGCAAGTAAGGAGGTTTGCAGTATCTAAATTGCAACAATAGAAATGCAAACCAGATTTTAGAGTGGTTCGGTCAATGTGACCTACATCCACTTTCGGCTTCCTTCTCCGACGAGGTCACTGGCGTCCACTAGAGGCTTTCCTTTAATAGGCGAAGGCCAATCACCTTTTACACCCCTCTTTTCCTTTTCATGGGTTTAGGAGATAACCCTTACAAGCACTCACACTCCTCTTACAGAATTCTAAACTTAGAGTGGAGGAGGAAATTTCTAAAGAGATTGCAGCAGTGTTTTCTCACTTTTGAATACTCTGTGCTTGTTTTTTTTAACCAGGGATGAGAGGGGTATTTATAGGCTTCAAGTTGATTCAAACTTGGAGCCTAAAACTTTCCCATCCCGGGTTCCCTGAGCACGGGCGGTACCACCACCTAGTGTTAATCTGACACTAACATTGTCCTTGGCGGTACCACCACCCAGTCTGGCGGTACCACCGCCCAGTCTGGTGGTACCACCGCCCAGACTTGCGGTACCATTGCCTGGCACCCTACCAGGGCCAGTACAACCGCCTAGACTAGCGGTACCATCGCTGACACAGTCTCGAAGACTATGTCATGACGGTGAGACTTCTTGGGGCACTGTTTGGGCTTCTCATTGGGCCCAACACAGTCCTTACATGGGCCTAGCTGGCCCCTAATTGGGTTGGCCCAAATC
>LVTN01000837.1:107254-117756 GCA_001649415.1 Musa itinerans | reverse complement strand
CTACTAGTGCCTTCGTGTGTGGTTTCAAGAATGTGCCAAATATCAAAAGCCATTTCGCAAATAGAAACCCGATTAAACTCAGTTTTATTCAAAGCGAAAAATAGAGCGTTTATAGCTCTAACATTTATGGAAAAAGTTTTTTTCTCTAAATCATTCCATTCTTTCATTGGAGTAGAAGACTTTTGAAAGTCGTTTTCCACAATATTTCATAAATCAAGGTTCAAGGAAAGCAAGAAAACTCTCATCCGAGTTTTCCAATAAGTGTAGTCTATCCCATTGAACATGGGAGGATGAACGATAGAAAAGCCCTCTTAAAAGCTAAAAAGAGCCATTTCTCTTTGGTGTTAAGCCAAATGAGAAAAATGTGGCTTTGATACCAACTGTTAGGAATGAGTCGGCACTAAGAGGGGGGGAGGGTGAATTAGTGCAGTAGATAAAAACAACGCTTAAAAGCTAAAAAGAGCCATTTCTCTTTGGTGTTAAGCCAAATGAGAAAAATGTGGCTTTGATACCAACTGTTAGGAATGAGTCGGCACTAAGAGGGGGGGAGGGTGAATTAGTGCAGTAGATAAAAACAACGGTTTTGGAAAACTCTTCATACGATAAAACCGATTTCAGAAAGATATTAACTTGAAATATGTTCAAAAGGGTGTGTAGAAAAAGTAATGAGGAAGTAAAGCAGTTTGCAATAAAAATAAACAGCAAAATAGAAATACAAATCATTTTATAGTGGTTCGAATAGAGTTTTATAGTGGTTCGGTCGTTGTGACCTACATTCACTCCGCTGATTCCTCTTTCGTCGAGGCCACCGGCATTTACTAACTATCTTCCTTCGATGGGCAAAGATCAACTACTCTTACAACTCGATTCTCCTTTTGACAGGTTCAGGAGAGAACCTTTACAACCCCTTTTTATAAAGTTTCCTTCACACTCTCCCTTAGAATGGTCTCTAAACTTTAGGAGGAGAGACTCTACACTTTACAAGGGTTTTTAACTTTAGAAATATAGAGTTTTTGATCACCTTTCTTGCTACTCTATGCAAGAATAGCTAGGGTATTTATAGACCCCAAATGGCTTCAAAACTTGAAGCCAAAATTCAAATCCCCGAGATTTTAGGGTACGGGCGGTACCACTACCTAATAGTCTCTCGGAGACTATGTCTAGGCGGTACCACCACCCAGACTAGTGGTACCATCGCCTGACACTACCACTGGGTGGTACCACCACCTAGTCTGGCGATACCACCGCTTGACACAATCTCGGAGATAGTGCCACGATGGTGCCACTTGTTGGGTTACTGTTTGGGCCTTGCACTTGGCCCAACATAACCCAAACTTGGCCTAATTGGCCCCTAATTGAGTTGACCCAATTCCAACCCAATTATGTGCTAACTAAGAATTTTAATATATTTACTAAGCTAAATAAGTCTGTAAGTCTAGGTTTCTTCCGGCGAGCTTCCAATGATCTTCCGGCGAACTTCTAACAATCTCTCGACAATGTTCCAGTGGACTCTTGGTAAGCTCCTAGACTTCATGATGATCTTCTTGGCGAGTTTTAACGAGCTTCTTTGGCAAGCTCTTGGATTTCTCAGTCAATTCTGATAGAACTTCTGATGAACGTTCGGACTTCTGACGAACTCTCTAACTCCCAACGAAATCGTGTTATTAACTCCGAGACTTTATTTTGCTTTATGCCTTAATGGCTATCGTAGTTAATCCCGCACACTTAAAACCCACTTCGATCGAGATAATTATTATAAAGCTAATCAAGTGTTGTTTGGCATGTCATTGGTTTATCGATGCTTCGTCCGATTCTTCGGTGCATCGTCCTCTCTTGCGGCCTATTGCCCAATCGGCCAGTTAACCTCCGCAACTCTGATTTCCTTGATGCAATATTTGCTCTTCTTGGCCCGATGCCTAAACCCATGGCCCGAAGTCTTCTGTTGATACGTCGACCAATCCTTCAGCGCGACGTCCAATCTTCTGACATATTTTTCTCCGGCCTAACATGATTCTTTCTACTTTAATTGTCTCTCCCTGATTGAAACCTCCTATGTCACTCAAAATGCAGATTAATTCATAAACACTATCAATTGGTTTCATCATCAAAATCCGAGATTCAACACTTTCAACAAGCGAAGATCAACTACCCTTTTACACCTCTCTTCTCCTTTTCACAGGTTTAGGAGATAAACTTTTATAAGCACTCACTCCTCCCTAAATAGAATTCTAAACTTTAGAACTAGAGGAGAGGATTTCTCAAGTGATTGCTATAGTATTTTTCCACTTTTAAGTTCTCTATGCTTGTGTATGTTATCCAAGGATGAGAGGGGTATTTATAGGCTCCAAATGGATTCAAACTTGGAGCCAAAACTAGTCTGATCTCAGGTCTTCCCAGTACTGGCGATACCATTGCTCTTCTTGGCTCGATGCCCGAACTCATAACCCGAAGCCTTCTACCGATACGTCGACTGATCCTCCGGCTCGACGTCCAATCTTCTGACATGTTCCACTCCGGCCTAACATAATTCTTCCTGCTTTAATTGTCTCTCTCTGATCGAAGCTTCCTATATCACTCAAAATGCAGATCATATCATAAACACTATCAATTGGTTTCATCATCAAAGTCCAAGATTGAACATTAAACACAAGATTTGTGCTTGATAGTAAAGTTATAAGATTGCAAGAACCTTAACCAAGTTGTATGCATCTTATTTAGCTTATGTTGGTGATTAATGAACTTCAATGCCTCATGATCAGAATATAGAATAAATGGCTTGGCAATAAGATACTAATTCT
This sequence comes from Musa itinerans, assembly GCA_001649415.1. Classification (NCBI taxonomy): domain Eukaryota; kingdom Viridiplantae; phylum Streptophyta; class Magnoliopsida; order Zingiberales; family Musaceae; genus Musa; species Musa itinerans. Next base: position 114,958 of record LVTN01000837.1, on the reverse strand, counting down.
AATGAGATAAAGCTCGATAAATGGCATAGAACTACTTATCATGGGTATAATATCTCCTTTTTGTGTCATTCAGCTTCTCATTAAAAAAGATAATGAGTTTTCCTTCTTGACTCAAAATAGCACTAATACCCATATTAGAAGCATCACATTTAACCTCAAATACCTTATCAAAATTAGGTAGTACTAAGATAGGAGCTTTAGTCACCTTTCTTTTTAACAGTTCAAAAGCATCATCAGCCTCACTAGTCCACTTAAATTTATCACCTTTAAGACATTCGGTAATTGGAGCAATAATAGAGATGAAACCCTTAATGTATTTTCTATAAAAGGAAGTTAAGCCATGAAAACTCCTTGTAGGAAAATCTAGGTGCGACATCACATGTGTAGTGGAAGAACATAAAACAAAAATCTCAAATTTCCCAAAAGGTGTTCGTCATTGTGCAAAGATTGGTGCGCAAAAACCTACAAAACTGAAAACCACACGTAAGATAGTTGTATTACCTAGGGAGATCATATATCCATAAATTTTTGTAGATCTGTGAGAGATGATGAAAAGGAGGTGGCAACCAAGAAGCCCAACCTATGGCCCTTTGGTTCTCTTCTATTTATAGAGGCCCCTTGTCAACTTAACCCTAGTGGATCCTGCTCTACTGGGAATTGGATCTCTATCCAATAATCTCTTATTGGCTTTTATTGTATCTCATCTATAGGATCCAATAATTCAGGGGCTTATTGGATATCCAATATGATAGGGGCTCCGACGGATATCTCATATTCGAACCTCTACTCGTCGCAACACCTACCATATGTGTGTGACCCTCTAGGCCCAATATCGAGCTGGCTGTGAGTTATACATGTCAGAACTCCTTCTGGTTCAATGAATTATTATCTCCATAATAATTCACTCGACTCATCGACTACGGATGTACTAGGCCACTAGGTAGTAGTCCCCAAATGATACAGGGGAATTTAATCCTTTGGACTTGTCTATCCTCAGTTGCCGTGTATATATAGTCCCTCATTTATATAATATCCTAAAGACCATACACCGAGCATAGTACTGTCAAGCCCATATGGTTTCTCCTCCAGTCTCGCTCTAATTGGATTCTCTAGGAGAGCTCTTTCTCTCTCAATTCGAATGACCTTAGCCAAGGATTTATTTGAGTAAGAACACATGAGATATTCCTCTTATAATACCAAGAGTGGATGATCCTCTATCGACACTCAATAGCTCTCGTAAGGTTGGCTGCCACTCTCGATGACCAATTGTACTAGATTTGAAACTTTCAAACCTACAAGTCTGGTATCAAAGAGTGGAGTACTCATACAGGACATCCTTAGTGTCCCAAGTCTAAGGACTAGGTACACCATTGGGATGACAAAATCACTTTCTAACAATGAGGTATCCTCAACCATCTAACATTCCGTGAGCAGATCAATCAATGAACTCATTCTCCAATAAACACTGTACTGTAGCCATTGTATCCCCACACGAGCAGCATTGACACTAGCCTCTTCCATCATATGGATTAGTATATAATCCACTAGTCTGTCCGGTTATCTCGATGTCCCTCTCATGTAACCTATGATAGAGATTATTTAGGGACTGTGTTTAAAGGTAAATCGATCTCATTATTGTAATCTCATCAAGATCCGATTTCCATTGCATAAATTTATGGATATCACAATATATATCCAACAAGCAATATAAAGTGAGAAAATACCATAATAATAATATGAAAAAAAAACTACGTGTCATGTCACACGTGCCATCACTCACATGATTGGTTTGCAAGGCACCTATGACTAGCAATCTCTCACTTGACTTAAAGCCAATCACCTATGTGTCTGATCCCTATCAGACTCCTTTGATGCTCAAAGACAATATGAGATAATAGTTTTGTTAGTGGATCTGCGATCTTATCTTCATATGAAACTCTTTCCACTACTACATCTCCTTGGGCCACGATCTCTCTAATAAGCTGGAACCTCCTCAGAACACTTTAGATGAGAACCGAGTTCCCTTATTTGAGTAATCGCCCCGTAGTTATCACATTACAAGGGAATCGACTCCTTGCTGCTCAGCATGACTCCTAGATCTATGATGCATTTCTTTATCTAGAGTCCCTCCTTTGCTGCCTTTGTCATAGCAATGTACTATGCCTTTGTGGTCCAGTAAGTAGTAGTATTTTACTTGGAACACTTCCAGCATACTGTTCCTCCATTCAGGATGTACACATACCCTGAATTGGACTTGCTATTATCGACATCAGACAAGAAGCTTGAGTTCGTGTAGCCCTTAACCCTGAGGCTACTTCCTCCATCTACCAGTAAAAGATCCTTAGTCCTTCTCAAATACTTAAGGATACACTTTATTGTTTTCCAATGCTCGAAGCTTGGATCCGCTTGATACTTGCCCATGACACTCAAAGCATATGTTATATCAAGCTTGGTACATAGTATAATATACATAATAGAACCTATCGCTGAGGCATAGAGTATCATATCCATGTCTACCCTTTTTTTAAGAGTCTTTGGGGACATACTCCTAGAAAGTAAAATCCTATGTCTCATCGCTATAAGACTTCTTTTGAAATTTTCTATGTCAAACATTTTGACAATGGTGTCTATGTACCTAGATTGAGACAAGCTAAGCAATCATCTTAGATCTATCTCTATAGATTCGAATCCCTAATAAGTAGGATGCTTCCCCTAAGTCCCTTATGGAGAAGTGTCTAAATAGCCAAGCCTTTATTGTGGAGAGCATTCCTATATCATTCTCAATGATTAGGATATCATCTATATATAACACTAAGAAGGTGAAAGCGCTCCCACTTACCTTCCTGTATACACAAGGCTCATCTTCATTCTTAACGAAGTCATAAGATCAGATCACCTCATCAAATCTTATGTTCCAACTTCGGGAAGCTTGCTTTAGTCTATAGATGGACCTAAGCAACCTGCACACCTTATCTGGAATTTCTTTGGACATATATCTCTCAAGCTATATCATATACATCTCCTCGAAGTTTCCATTGAGGAATGCAATTTTCACATTTATTTGTCAGATCTCATAATTATAGTGTGCTGTAATAGCTAATAGAATTCAAATAGATTTTAGCATAGCTACGGGTGAGAAGATTTTGTCATAGTTAACACCTTGCCTTGTATTATAGGTCTCTACCTTTCCATATACTGTGATCTTCTTCTTGAAGATCCATTTGCAACTAGTGGGTACAATACCCTCAAGTATATGATTAGGTTCCAAACCTTATTGGAGTACATAGAATCTATATCAGAATTCATGGCTTCTTGCTACTTCCCAGAGTCTATACTCGTAATAGCCTCCTTGTAGGTCTAAGGATCAATATCATCAACATCCTCTCTTCTGATATGTCCCTCATATCTCTCAAGAGGATAGGATACTCTATCGGACCTATATAAAGTCGGAACCTATGTGCTAGGTACTTAAACAAACTCGGGCTGTGGAGTGATGCTTGAGCTAGGTTCTCCAACCTCACTCAACTCTATTACGCTCCCACTGTCTCCACCAAGAATATGTTCCTTCTCAATAAACATTGCTCTCTTGGCTATAAAGACCTTTTAGTACTCGGGGTGATAGAAATAATACCCACAAGTTTCCTTAGGGTATCCCACGAACTTGTACTGCTCCATCCAGGATTCCAACTTGTCCAGGTTATGTCTCTTAATATGGGTAGGGCAACCCCAAATCTTAATAACCTTAAGATCGAGCTTCTTCCCTTTCCATATCTCATATAGAGTAGATACTATCGACTTAGTTGGAATTCTGTTCAGAAGGTAAGCTGCGGTCTCTAGGGTGTATTCCCAGAATGAAATGGGTCAGTCGGTGAAACTCATCATGGATCATACCATTTCTAATAGTGTGTGATTCGTCATCTTGGATACACCATTGAGTTGAGGAGTATAAGTGTCCATTGGGATAGAATCCCATGGTCGTTGAGGAACTAGGTGAACTCTATACTTCAGAACTCACCTCCTCGATCTGATCAAAGAGTCTTGATACTCTTTCCAGTATGGTTTTCTATTTCATTCTTATACTCCCTGAATTTCTTGAAGGCTTCAGACTTATACTTCATCAAGTACACATGCCCATACCTTGAGAAATCATCAGTAAAAATAATAAAGTAGGAGTAACCACCTATGTAAGAGTTCCAACAACTCAGTGGCTCTCTCTAGTTCCACTAAATGGAGAGTTAGTTAATTTTTCACTAAGGCAAGGCTCACAAGTTGTATATGACTCATAGTCGAATGGATCCAGGTATCTATCCGTTAGCAACTTTTGAATCATTCCCTCATGTATATTGCTAGTCATAGGTGCCCTATTAGCCAATCACATGAGTGATGATTATTGAATCTCAAATTTTGATGATGAAACCAATTGATAGTATTTATAATTTGATCTGCGTTTTAAGTGACGTGGGAAGCTTCGATCAGGGAGAGATAATTAAAGCAGGAAGAATCATGTTGGGTCGGAGAAAAACATGTCAGAAGATTGGACGTCGCGCCGAAGGATCGGTCGACGTATCGATAGAAGGCTTCGGGCCATGGGTTCGGGCATCGGGCCAAGAAGAGCGGATATTGCACCAAGGAAATCGAAGTTGCAGAGGTCAACTGGCCGATTGGGCAATAGGCCATAAGATCGGACGAAGCGTCAATAAACCAATGACATGCCGGACAATACTTGATTCAAGCTTAGTAATAATTGTCTAGATTGAAGTAAGTTTTAAGTGTGCAGGATTAACTATGATAGTGATCAAGGCATAAAGCAAAATGAAGTCCCGGAGTCAAGAATGAGATTTCATTGGGAGTTCGAGAGTTTATCGGAAGTCCGGACGTTCGTCAAAAGTTCTACCGGAATTGGCCGAGAAGTTCAGGAGCTTGCCAAAGAAGCTCGTCAGAACTTGCCCTGAAGATCGTCATGAAGTCCAAGAGCTTGCCTGGAGTCCGCTGGAACATTGCCGAGAGATCATCAAAAGTTCGCCGGAAGATCGTCGGAAGTTCACCGGAAGATCATCGGAAGCTCGCTTGAAGAAACCTAGACTAACAGGACTTGAGTTGCTTAGTGTATGCCTCAAAATTCGTAGTTAGCTCATAATTGGGTTGGAATTGGGCCAACTCAATTAGGGGCCATTTGAGCCCAAGTTTAAGTTGTGTTGGGCTATGTGAAAGGCCCAAACAGTGACCAAACAGGTAGAACCGTCGTGGCACAGTCTCCGAGACTATGTTAGGCGATGGTACCGCTAGTTTGGGCGGTGATACCGCCTAGACACAGTCTCTGAGAGACTATTAGATAGTAATACCACCAGACTAGGCGGTGGTACTGCCTAGTGTTAGTATTGCAAACGGTGGTACCGCTAGGACTCGGGATAAGACACTTTTAGGCTCCAAGTTTGAATCCGATTGAGGCCTATAAATACCCCTCTCATCCCTGATTGATATATACAATAACCGAGTACACAAATTGGGAAAAACGCTATTGTAATCTTAAGAGTTCTCCTCCTCTAGCCTAAGTGTTTAGAATTCTGTTTAGGGAGGAGTAAGTGGGGGTTGTAAAGGTTCTCTCCTGAACCTATCAAAAGGAGAATCGAGTTGTAAGGATAGTTGATCTTCGCCTATTGAAGGAAGATCGTTAGTGGATGTCGGTGGCCTCGACGGAAGAGGAATCGGTGGAGTGGATGTAGGTCACGACGACCGAACCACTATAAATCAGTTTGCATTTCTATTTTGCTGTTTACCTTTATTGCAATCTACTTTACATTGCAAATTGATTTCTTACTCTCACTACGCTCTCATACGCTTTCAAGTTAAACTCTTTCATGATACATTTTCATCGAATGAAAGTTTTTGGAACAATTGGTATCAGAGCCTCATTTTCTAATTTGGTTTAACACCTAAATAGAAATGACTCTTTTCGGCTTTCAAGATGGTCATTCTCTCATTCGTCCTCCCTTTTTCAATGGGACGGACTACACTTATTGAAAAACTCGAATGAGAGTTTTCTTAATTTCATTGAATCTCGATTTATGGCACATAGTCGAATCCGGTTTTCAAAGGTCTTCTCTTCCAATGAACCATTGGAATGATTTGGAGAAGAAGGCTTTTTCTCTAAATGCAAAGGCTATGAATGCCTTATTTTGTGCCTTAGATAAAAACGAGTTTAATCGGGTTTCTACTTGCGAAACGGCTTTCGACATATGGCACACTCTCAAAATCACACACGATGGCACGAATAGAGTTAAAGATTCTAAAATCAATCTTTTAATGCATGATTTTGAACTTTTTCATGTGAAAGCAAGCGAAACCATTGTTGACATGTATACCCGTTTTACGGATGTCGTCAATGGTTTAAAAGCTCTTGGCAAAACTTTTTTGAATTTTGAACTTGTCAATAATGTTTTACGTTCACTTTCTAAAACTTGGGACTCTAAAGTAACGGCCATACAAGAGGCCAAGGATTTGAACTGTTTTCTACTCGAAGCACAAATAAGGTCTTTAAAGACCTATGAAATAAGTTTTATGACATATGTTAAACATGATGAACTTGAGAACAACCTTCTAAAGAACAGGAAGGATTTTGCACTTAGAACAAAAGAAGACCACTCAAGCGAAAGCTCAAGTGATGATGAACTTGAACTTCTCACAGTAAAGCTTAAAAAGTTCTTAAAACAAGAATCAAAGAACAAAAATAAACTTAGAAAGAATGCAACTACTTGCTATTAACACAAGAAGGAAGCACACTAGGACAAATCGAGCTCATCCGAAGACGATGAGCAAACCAATAGAGGCAAGGTGGCAAACTACGTCTTAATGACTTTCGATGACAAGGTAATCAAAATTCCCTTAGTTTACTTTAAAATTACTTGATGCTTTTCATGCGTTATTTTTAATTTAGTTTAGAAAAAATATATTTTTTTTTTCTTAAAAATTGCATGTTTAATGATGTAATGAAAATGTTAAACAAATTGGGACCATGCTAGTAATTTTGAAAATGATAATGACAATTGCATATTTTATGAAAATACAACAAAATGTTAGATATAAATCTAATGCTTGTACACCTAATAAGATTAACCCTATCTATGTTTTTAAGAAGCAATAATGTGTAATCATGTTGATTTCCGTATTGCTTTTCGATTTTGATTGAAGATGTCTTATGTTTAATGAAACCATGCTTGATGTTTTAATAAAAATGTTAAGAGGTTTGATATCATGCTTAATGAGTTTATATTTTGAAATTATGTATGATGATTCTTGTAATTTATGGCTTATTGATCTTTACCGTAATAGAAGTTGCTTTTTCAGTTTTAAACATAATGCATGTTTTGATTTGGCATAAATGACAAAGGCATGCTTGTATAAAATAAAAAGGAAATACATTTTTCTTAAAAACTTCTCAATCCCTATCTTATTGAGTTTTCAAAAAGAGATTGATGAATCTATTTGTTTGAATCTCTTGGACTATGAAAATGATTTTGATGATAGAAGATTTTATATGCATGAATTGAGATCTTGTTCTCCTACGATTCTTTTTGCTATTCACTAAAAAGGAGACTTATTCTAATAAACCATGATATGCTACTTGACATCTTGATAATTTATGACTTGAGTTTTGTTATGTATTATTCCCCTCTTCTTCCTTCTTATTTACAATGACAAAGGGGA
>LVTN01000837.1:72000-85164 GCA_001649415.1 Musa itinerans | reverse complement strand
GCAGCGATGGTGGACGAGGGAGGGGGAGGGAGGAGGGAACGGGGAAGGGGGGCGGCCACTGCGAAAGAGGATGAGGAGGAGAAAGAGAGAGATATCGGGGGGGCAGAGACGTCGTTTCGCCGATGGACAAGAAGACGCAGCAGCCGCCGTTCACCGAGGAAAACGCCGCATCGACAAGAACTCCCCGGAGGAAGACATCGCAGTTGCTGTTCGCCGATGGAGGAAGACAGCCGCTCGCCGAGGAAATGTCGCAGTTGCCGCAAGGAGGGAAAGAGAGTCGCCGATGGGGAGATAGTCGTTGTGTCTAGAGCACGCATGCGCTAGGGGTCACTATTCTCATTTGGTTCAGGTTCCAAACTAGCTCGACTCAGGCTTAACCCAGTTATAACTGGATCAGGAAGACGCGTGAGCCGAACTGGCCAAAACGAGCCCATGGGCCAGGAGACGCTCCTGGTCGTGACATTATATTTCCAATGAAAAATAAATATTATAAATATATAAAAAAATTTGAGATTTATAATAATTGAAGCAACACACGTTGGAAATAATAAATGATCAACCAATTACTGTATGGAGGCGGCAAATAAGTGCTTAAAACTGATCAGTTATAAAATATTAATGGGAAAAAAGAAAAATAAATGAAAACTTGTTTAGGGTTTAGGGTTTAGGGACGGTCGATCGTTGCCGCCCGCTACAGGACGGTATTAGTCGAGGGAGAAGGAAGAAGAGAGAGAAGAAAAAGGAGAACTTGGAGATCTGATGCCACTCTCCATCGACGATCCCAATTCGTCGTCGCCCTCCCTCACCAGGCGTCGTAGATGCGATGTCGCCTCCTAGTTTAAGGCAACGAGGCCTCGGTGTCGTCGACGACTTCTCATCCGTATGGGGAGAAGAAACCTCTACGACGACATCATGGAGGCTTCGCGGGGAGACGAAATGTCTTCTCCCCACACGAGGAGAAGAAACGAGGCGACGTTGCCTTGACGACGTTGTCATTTTTTTATTTTTTTCACTTTTTTATTATATATATATATATATATATATATAATAAAAAAGTGAAAAAAATAAAAAAATGACAACGTCGTCAAGGCAACGTCGCCTCGTTTCTTCTCCTCGTGTGGGGAGAAGACATTTCGTCTCCCCGCGAAGCCTCCATGATGTCGTCGTAGAGGTTTCTTCTCCCCATACGGATGAGAAGTCGTCGACGACACCGAGGCCTCGTTGCCTTAAACTAGGAGGCGACATCGCATCTACGACGCCTGGTGAGGGAGGGCGACGACGAATTGGGATCGTCGATGGAGAGTGGCATCAGATCTCCAAGTTCTCCTTTTTCTTCTCTCTCTTCTTCCTTCTCCCTCGACTAATACCGTCCTGTAGCGGGCGGCAACGATCGACCGTCCCTAAACCCTAAACCCTAAACAAGTTTTCATTTATTTTTCTTTTTTCCCATTAATATTTTATAACTGATCAGTTTTAAGCACTTATTTGCCGCCTCCATACAGTAATTGGTTGATCATTTATTATTTCCAACGTGTTGTCACGGACTTAGCTGGTTTTGCCTAAGTCGTGTGGCACCCTTGCGTGTCCGTCCGCAAAGGTCGGCCTTCCCGAAACCTCCCATTGGTCCCTTAGGACCTACAAAAGAGCAAACGGGTTAGAGAAAACGCCTCGCTCGTGATCCACAAGCAAACATCTCCGAAAACACTTCATTGACAATGCAAATTACAAATAGACTTTACAAGCCAGAATAGTTGCACAACAAAGGATTAAAATGGTCCATTACAGACCGAATTCTCTCACTGGTGTCCACATGACACAATCTTTATTTACAAGCTTAAAACGGCCATCAAGCCCACTTAAACGAGGCTGTTATGCCTTCGGCCGTCCTGCTACATGCTGTGCAAAGCATGAACAAATAAAAAGACACGGACATACATAAGCATTACATCAAACATCCTGTTTAGAACTTTGTCCGTGACAGAACGTCCGGAGTTCCGACGAACTCTCGTACTCCAATGTGATCTTTAACTTGACTCCGGTATAACACTTGTTGCATGTCTTACTACCATCATAGTTAATCCTGTACACTTTTCTCAACATATAGATTAGATCAACAAATGACAATTGATTTCATCATCAAAATCCGAGATTCAACAACTCCTACTTGGTTTGGGAGCGGTGGCACTACGTTAGTTAATAGCATTGCTCAATGGTGGTACCACTATCATGGTATAGTGTTATATTTGTGATCAAGTGTGTCTTCAATATAACTTTATTGTACACTTGAGCTATAATGAAGATAACCAATTGGAACTTATCCCAAAAAAAATCATGACATGATTGTAAGTTGACAAGTACTACTTTTTTAAATTTAAAAAAAAATAGTGTAATTAATGAATTTGGCATGTAGTTATTTGAATGTTAAATAGTGATTCTATCTTATCCGTAACTTGAGTATAACATGAGTTAAAATTAATCTAAGTTAGAGCCAAATTTTCCAAAACTACCATGGTATAATTCTAAGTTATTTAGTAACAATTTTTCATATTTTATATGATTTTGGTTTAGTTATTAAAATTTAGCAAATGATTTAAATATTAGATCGTAATCTTATCTTATAGATAACTCTCGAATATAACTCTAGTATCTTTCTAATTTTTAGATCATTTTAGTATAATTATTAGAATTTAGCACATGGTGATCTCAACAAAATATATCTCAACCAAAAAAGTATCCTAATTCAATTAAAATTCACTCTACAAATACCATAAAATATATTTCTACAATAAGAATTATAATATCAATTATAAAATAATAACTCCATATTCAAGACATCCTTGGTGTCTCAAGTCTAAGGACCAGATATATCATTGGGATGACGAAATCATTATTTGACAATAAGGCATCATCAACCATCCAATATTTCGTGATCAGATCAATCAGTGAACTCATTCTCCGATGAGCACTTGCACTATATCTCTAGTGTCTTCATACGAGCAACTATGAGACTAGTCGCCTCTATCATATGGATGGGTATATAGTACACTAGTCTATCCGATTATTTTGATGTCTCTCTCAAGTAACTTATGACTGGGATTATTTGGGTTTATGTTTAAAGGAGAATCAGTATCATTATCGTGATTTCATCACGATCTGATTTCCATTACACAAATCCATGGACAGTATAATATATTCATGTAACAAGTAATATAAAGTGATAAAATATTAAATAATATAATAAATAAAAAGAGTGCGTGTCATATTACATGTGTCATCACTCACGTGATTGACTTATAAGACATCTATGACTAGTAAATTCATGCTTTTGGTATCATTTGTTATTAATTTTATATACCATCATCCTATAAAAACTATAGTAGTCCATTTCACTCGATCTAATTCTGAAATGCAACAATAACTTTCTTTATGCTTTTTCATTAATTTTCACATTCATTAAACTTGAACTTAATAGTTGCAGCCCAAAAAAGTCTAGTAACTTCTCTATCGTATACATCACTTATTAAATTTTTCGAAAGATTGACGATAATAATATGCCACTGAAAATATTTCTTTAATTACTATAAGAATTCTTGGATTTTTGTCACCAAAGATACTTAAAGAATCATAGAGTGCACCAAAATATTTTTCTAACCGGAAAAGAAATAATTCGCATGACTCTCTCCCCTCAATCTCTACTACTCCAAGTGTGACATGAAATAAGTTATTAGATCCATCAATAGCAGTCACCATCATCAATACAGTAGGATATTTTTCAGATAAATATGTTATGTCTACGATGATAAATGGATAAATGTACTTAATAAAACTGCACAAACATGCATCGAATGCCCAAAAAGAACCCAACGAAATAATGCTTCCTTTGTACTTATTAATCATTTTATATTCATGAACTCTCAACTCTCAACTCTCTTAGAAAAGGTATTAACTCACGGTAAGATCTATCAAAGTCTTAATGAACTTCATTCAATACGATTTCACATGCTAATATGTTTTTCTATATAAAACTACTACTCTAAATCTTTTTTGTATGTTTGCGATTATCATCTTCGGAATATAATATTCATTTGAAAAAAACTTGTTCTTTGATTTCTTCAGTTATAAACTAGCCCGTGTAAGATGAAAAATCTTGATTTCCTCTAAACATATTGTATTGGCGCTCCTTGATGGACTTCGTAATCCCACATATATCATCTAGCAACTATCATCCATCCACAATGCTCAACCTTAGATGAATTTTCATTTCAAAATTTCTCCTTATGATATATTCTTGCAAAGCTCTTTTAAACTTTGAAATATCTTTAAATACCTACAAAACATGAAGGACTCAAGTATGAAATATCACAACAAATCTTTATATTTCATATTGTAATATAAACAGTGATAAATTATTACTTGTCCAATATATAGGTCATTGATGACAATTTCATCTTTATATAGATACTGAGCTAAAACATGAAGGTTGAAGTCATCATCTTCTATAACCCTATCCTCCAACAGGTTTTCATACATATCTAGATTACATTTTATAAGCTCATAAAAAATATTATGGGCATCAAATGTATTATGATATATATCATCTTTGACTTATTTTTTATGATTTATATCATCTTTGACTTCTTTTATTCTTTGCTCAGCCTACTCTTCTTCAAATATCTTATAACTATTATTATTATTATCTATTATAAATGCCTCATTCAAATCAAAGTTGTAAATCTGAGGTTGTGCAGATACTTCAATTTGCTCCTCTAACTCATAATCACTTCCCAAAACAAAGTTTGATGTTTAAAGTTATGCAGAGATAGATCCTTCAACTTAGACTGATATTAGCTGATTATTTCCCAAAATTACTTATGATTCTGGTATCGACAAAGGCACTATTTCATTAAACATATTTATCTCATCCAGAAAACTAAATATTTCATTCGAAAGATGATCATCTTGTAATAAGTAGCTTATATTTAAATGACATTTAAAATTAATAGTACCAAATTCTAAAAATATAATCATTTATATATTTTTTATTATTACATTCATGATGCACTAAATGATAGGCCAATGCAATTGATGCTTCAATGACAATACAAAGGACAATGACATACCTTCAACGATATTGCAAATGCTTCACTAATACTACATTAAGTTATATAGAAATTCAATGAGATTGTAAAAAACTAAATGATGATGAACCCTTGATCACAAAGACTACACGAAGCTAATTCTTAACCGATGGTCATGATAATGATGAACAACAAGAAGGCTGACATACTTTTGCCGTGAAGGCTTGTCTACCTCCTGCACCACTAGTGATGATGAAAACAACTCCCCTTCCTCTCCTCTTTGGAGATGCCTTCTTGGCAAGAAGTTGATGGCGACGATGACACCACATATCATCAATGGGACCACCTTCCTCTCCTCTTTGGTGACACCCACATGTTGCCATTTTAAAGGACTAGGCTCGTGTCATCCCTACCTCATGTTGGCAACAACAATGACGAGAAAGATTATGATGTAAGCCACCACTAATAAGAAAGTTGACAATGATGATCTTCCTTGATATTGGTGTTGTATCGATAGAATAAGGGTAGCGGGGTGATTTGATGAAAAAGAAGAACAATCTAAGCCTTAATAATAAATAATTAAATACTTAGAGTTATATTTAACCAAATTGGCTCAATAAATCTGGTTTGATTTAGTCAATCGTATTTATTCAAGCCAAAAAAATCAAAGTCAACCAAGAACAATGGATATCAAATATATTTTTTTAAATTTATTGAAAATATTTTGGTCCTATTGTGAAACAAAGGACCTTGGTAAAAAATAAACATTAGGATGTCATCCAATAAAATTCAATTATTATAGGTTTTTTAGATAATTTATATATAATTTTAATATAGATAAGAAGATAGAACCATCATAAAAAAATAAATATTCGAATCTGATTAGAATGTCGAGATAATTAATCAAAATTCGAATAGGATCAAAATCAAGTTCATGTCAGTGGCTAGGCGCCAATTACTGTAATTAATTATTTTAACATTCTGATTTTTATACTTTTAAAAATTATATTTAGATCTTGTTACTTACGAAAGTAGAATATTTAAATATGTTTCTTCTCACGTCATCTGTTAATGAAAATACCATACGTACTTAATAATAAATCGAAATAAAATAGAATCAGCACATGTTCAATAGTAAATTTTATAATAATTTCATTAACAAAATCAATGACATGAAGAAAAAGTAAATTAAATATTTTTATTTTTATAAATATAAAAATCTTAATATAATTTTTTAAGATATAAAGATCAAAATATTAAGGATAATTAACTATAAAAATAATATATAATTAGCTCGGTGGCGACAGCCACCCCAGATTCCATTTACTTCCGGCAGAGACGACACGGGAATTTGACACGGTCCAACTCGCGTTGCCGCCCCGTCAACTCAACGGTACCGCTGGGCCCATCGCCCTAAGGAGATGCCATCACAGTAACGACGAACTCCGTCGCCTTTTGTCCACGGAACGAAACGCTAACGAAAGCGAGAAGTGACGGAGAAACGTGACAGACAATGCCCGGAAGCGACGCTTCTGCCACTTCAATTGGATTCGCCACCTTCCTCCACGCGCTCCGCCGTCTCCTCTTCTATTTATTGCACCTCTAGCCTGTTTACTCCGCATCGGAAACAAAAGGCGAGGAAGGTTGCGAGGAGGAAGATGGTGTGCATGGTGTCTCGGCAGGGCAGGCAGCTCCAGCGCTACAGCAAGAGCGGGAGCCGCCTCGTCGTCGGGTGCATTCCTTACAAGTATAATCCTGGCGACGGCGGCGGCGAAGACCTCGATAGATCCATGGAGGTTCTTGTCATCAGTTCGCCCAAAGGAAATGGATTGTTGTTCCCAAAGGTATGCAAAAAGCTACGTTTTTCTTTTCATGTCAGTAATAGATCCGTGTAATTTGCTCGATGAAATGCTCATGAGAACCCACCAAAAGAACAATTTTTGTCTTAATTAATCTGAATTCTTGGTGTTGAATCAATCAAATCAATGGGTTTCTGTTGCCTTATCAGGGTGGGTGGGAGACGGATGAGACCATTAAATAAGCAGCTTTGCGGGAGGCATTGGAGGAAGCTGGAGTGCAGGTAAGCTTGTGATCCTGCCCACTTCCTCTCCAAATGACTCGCCTTTGTCGCAGTGTTTCTGACCATCTTGCTGTGCCATCGTTGCAGCGAAAACTTGGGAAATGGAAGTACAAGAGCAGGACCTACGACGCAGTGCACGAGGGCATCATGTTCCCTCTCAATGTGACGGAGGAACTGGGGGACTGGCCTGAGATGCACACGAGAGAACGCAAATGGGTAAGCACACACCAGAGAATTGAATCTTTAGATTCGAGGTAGTGGTGTTTTCCATTTCTCATACTGGTTTGGTGGATCAGGTGACGGTGGCAGATGCCAAAGAGGGATGCCAGCATCCATGGATGAAGGAAGCCTTGGATAGATTGGTGAAACGGCTGTCGAGTTCCAGCAGCAGTAATAACAGCAACAGTACTGCTTCAGCATTTTAGTATTCTTCTTTGGCACTCTCCACGAGCAGTCTCTCATGGATGATGGATGAACTCTCTTCCCACCGAGTATAGCTGGTAGTTCAACAGAGTTTGATCATTCTTTCAATTCTTTCAGCCCTGTGATCTCATGATCTCATCCTTGACTGATGGACCCAATAAAAATTTGTAGTTTTCAGAGTACCAAAATATTGAGCAACTGCATGGAGATAATCTTCTTTCTCGTTGGTTACTGTGATTATGAATATGTAAAGTTGAATCCATCTTTTTAATCCTAACTGAACTAAGAAATATTGAACATGTTTGGTTTTAGTGCTAGTAACTTCATTGATAGAGTTTTGTGCAGCTTCCACTTTCTGTACTTGGCACAATCTCAACCACCAGGTGTAACCCTCTATAGGGGTCATTTTTTTCTTACATAATAAAAAGGATAAGTCATGATGTTTTAACTATTTGGATCACTTAACATCTTTTCTCTTGTTATTGAGCTTGTCTTTTTTTATTATTTTTAGTTATTTTTTAGATCCATGTCTCTTTTTAACTACCTATCCTCACATCATTAATACTTGAATCATCTAATACAATATAACACTATATATATGTTTCTTTTGTATATGTTCACATCATTTTACATCATTATCTTTCATTTTATTTTCTATTGGGATCATAGCTAATTAATTTAGAAATAAAAATATTTATTCTTTAAAACACCTTTCTAATTTGCTTTTTATGTAAATTAAAATCAAATTCAATATAGTTTGTTCAAGCATGCAAGACTTAGCAGCATGATGTGAGACAAAAGAATTATTTTAGGCAATTCATTGGTGGTGTTATAATTACATCCTCAGATTAATGAAGATTTCACAACAAGAAGCCAAAACTTTTCAGAGGTAAAAAATTAATGACTACGCCAGAATTAAATTCTAAAAAGCAAAAGATAACAATACTGAATTTAGAGTGATTTATATGTATTTTTTATTAAGATAAAATTTAACAGGAAAAATTATAGCTATCAATGCCAAGGTCTTTGTTAATAACTTATTTAACATATCAAAAATTTGTAAGATGATATCTTGAACTAGTCACTTACATAAACACTTGAACCTTAACATATGATGAATTAATATTTAGAGATAAAATTTTATAAGATAAGTACTCAAACCTACCTAAAATGAATCAGATATACTTGTATTAGATTAATATTTGTGATGTAAAAACATTACAATTTAGATTTCAAATCGACGTAATATAGAACATATGAGTCAAATATATCATCAAATTAATATTTTAAGTATAAAATAGTATAATCCGATAGCCACAATTTCAAGTTAAAAATAACCAAAAGATAATTTTCTACATGAAATTTATTGTCTGTTTGCTCGACGCATAAGCAGCCTTCACGCGACACGACAAGGCAGACCGCTACGGCATAACACCATCTCCCGTACACTGTCCCCACGGAAACTTGCTGTGCATCCAATCCGATTTCATTGTTGCCAAGCCATCTCCCACGGTCGCATACTACGTCCCCGTGCGATTCCAATCGTATTTGGAGGGAGAGAGAGAGGAATTTTAGGAGACGAAAGCGGGCGAGAGAGAATGACGGAGCGATGGAGCCGCGAGTGTGGTGGACAAATCTGACAGAAGCGAAGACAAAGAAGAAAGAAAAATGAGGAGAGAGACGAGAAAAAGGAAACCAAGGAAGAAGAATCAGGAAGTTTGTTGCGTCGCCTGAACCCTGCCGTCGGTCTCCGATGCCCAGAACGCGATCATTTTGATGGGTCTCGTGTTCCCGGACTCGTTCGAGGCAGGGTAGGTGCCGTCTCTATTTCTTTGCTCTTTTGGAAAAGCCCTATGATTCTCAATCGATCTTGTATATGTTGATCGATCCACGACATCTCCACTTCTTGGTATTTTGGCCCTTTTCTACCGTCCCATGTATGCTTTGACCAAATTAAGTTTTCGTTGTATTCTCTGATGCAGTTGAAGAACGAGATAATAACAGATGGCATCATCTCAGAGCGCAGACAATGTAATGCAATGCAAAACTTGTCGCTGTGGTGAGGGGGATACCAATTTCTGGATCACCAGGGGCTCTGACAATCCTGACAAGCAATCAAATAATTGTCCTAATTGCAATGTAAGGCTCCGTTCAGTTCAACAATTAATTGTTTTCGTTGTTGTATTATCTCTGTTAAACGTTTAACTGTACAAATAAAACATACTTGTTGTTCCTTTGATTTGTTGTTGTGATTGTTAGGTTTTATGAATTTTGTCAAGGTCAAACTTAATTATTTGTTATGTTGCTTGGTTTGTGATCCATAATAGCATTTTTAAAGAACTTCTGATCCAACATCAACTAGAAACAAGTGAAAAATTCATTGTTGACTAATTATCACAAAATTAGCTGGTTTTGCCTAAATCGTGCGGCACTCTTGTATATCCATTCACAAATCAGCCTTTCCGAAACCTTCTATGGTCCCTTAGGACTTACAAAAGAGAAAACAGGCTAGAGAAAGCATTTCACTCGGAATCCACTAGCAACCATTTCAGCAAACACTTTATAGCCAATGCAAATTATAAATATAAACTTTGCAAACTATGAATGATCACACAATAAAGGGTCCAAGATGGTCCACTACAGATCGAAATGCCCACAAGTGCCCACATGACACCACCTTCGTTTACAAGCCTAAGACGGTCATCAAAGTCAACCAAAATGGGACTGTCAAATCTACAACTAGCCCTCTCCATACTGTGGAAAGCATGAACAAAATCGAAAGACATGGACATACATGATTATTACATCAAATACCCTGTTTACAATTTTGTCCGTGGCATAATGGTGAAAATAATTTTTTTATTTCACTTTTAACTCTGTAGATGCTAGTAACTGAAATTTTCTACTGGTAAATGATTTCTAGGTAAACAGTATCTGAATTTAATTATTGGATTATACATATTTTAGCTTAATACCTCATTCCTTTTATCCTGATATATTTTATTGGATTAGATTAAATCCTAAATGAGATATCATTTATTAACAAAATTATCTGAAAATTGTGTCTCGTTAGACAATGACTTACTATGAATTAGTCAGGGATATACAAAGAAATTGATTGAACATCACTAGTCTGATAATCATTTAAAACTGCCAGGACAACCTAAAATCTATGTGCCATTGTCATCGACTTCATTCTATGCTATGTTTGTCATGTCAAAACACTGAAAAACCATGCAGGTTTGGTAACCATAGCAAATCAGAAGCATAGCGCTGCATTTTCATCAATAGTGTACAACTGAATGAACTAGATGGCAGAATACTTTGGTCCATGAATCCATATCTCATATTGTAAATAGTTGTGACATATATGGCATATACAATCATTGTTCAGATTCTATCATCTTTTGTTGTCAACCTTGTAATTTTCTTGTTCATATCTGTTACACTGACCCCATTGTCAGTTTTAAGTAGACCACCTTTTTGAGCTCGATCACTATCCATGCCAATGGTTTTGCTAGGGTGTTGCTTCATTATCATTATGTATGAATGCTTTAATCTTGTTAAGTCTCTGGAGTCATCCTTCTTATCATATTCCCCTTCTTTCTTGTTTATGCAACAATTTTGAGATTCATTTGAATTTCTGTTATTCCAGATGATCTGTAATAATATGTTTGGCCTATGTTTTATAGGAAAGTGATTGTTGATGTACTTGCTTTCATTCTTTTTTGCTGGTCTTTCACTCTGGTGGACATATGAATCTTTTTTAAGTCCTTTCATGATCATACTATGAGTTCCTTCTGATTTTTGTATCTATAACTATTCTCATTCGTTTTAGCTGGTTTTTCACTTATGGGACATATGAACCTTTATTAACTCATGATTTTGCATTTATACTATGAGTTCCTTCTGATTTTTTTATCTATGTCTTCCTTGTTTTGTGTGCCTTGAGCCCTCCTCATAGTATCTTACTGTTTATATATGGTACATACGTGAAAGTGAGATCAACTTCATGAACTTATATAAAATCCAGGATCACTAGGCATTTTGTCAGCAATTTCTCAAAATTTATCTTGTATATGTCCTTTCTGTTTTTAGGTCATTTTTCTTGAAGAAGATTGTGAATGCTAAATGCTTGATCTCAACAAGTGCAGGTTTTCAAGAGTGGACCACTCTTCATTTCATCTAAAGGTATTCTTTTATACAATTTCTAGGTAGTCAAGCCATTTTCAGTGATTTTCAATTTATGTTAATGCAATGATTGACATATTAAGCTTATTAATATTTTTGTTCCAGTTTGTTGTTCTAATGATATTGAAAACTAGACATCTAATTCATAGAAATTTCTTATATAATTTGCATTCCAAGTCTTGGCATGCCTTTTTGTATTGTTTACCTTGCTAATGAACCATCAGTCTCTTATTCTCTTTTAAACTGGGTATAAACTAAAAGAAATAATGTTTCTTGAACATGCATAGAGATGAGGATGGGAATAATGGGATAATTTCTCTCACTAGAGGAGAATAACATGATCAAATTTTCTTTTCACATGATCAAATTTCTTATATTCTCATTTTTCACAAGATCAGGATTTTCTACTGAACAACCTAGATATGTTACTGCATCGATTGAGCAACATCTTGTTTGAACATACTTTATGTTGTATTAGATATATTATCCAGTGATGATCTTCTTATCAAGAGGTTCAGGTTTCAATAATAACCAGTTTGTAGTCCTTGAAATTCCACATTCTATGGCATCATAGAAATCATTTAAATTCTTGAAGTTGGTCTTTTCTTCAATGATTTTATTGTAATATCAGCATTTTGTTTCTTTCATCACATTTCATTTCATTCCACAAAAATGTGCATTGCCATCCTTATTGATCATGGTTTAAGAATATCTTTTTATTTTTTATTAAGTATTTGATCAACAAATATGTATGATTTTTTTAAAAATCCATTAAAATTGCAGGAATAGGTTGGACATCATGGAAAAAACGTTGGTTTGTCCTAACACGCACATCATTGGTCTTTTTTAGAACTGACCCTGTAAGTATAGGATATTTTACATTTATCTAACCTCTAATATCATTTTCTACCCAGGATTTTTTTGGTTTGTAACATGAAGCATTTTTCTAGTTGCATGTTTGTATGGTGTTCATGTGTATGAACAGTGAATTTTCTGTAACTTGACTGATTTGTGCAATAGAACTGCTTTGACAACCTCTAAATAGCTGTACTTCTCTGAAATTTTTTAGTTAATCATCATAAGAAATGTAAAATCTCGGCATTTTCTCATTACATTAACTAAACACGAGACATATATTCTTCTGCAGTGAGAGAATGCTATAACTAGTCTTTCTAAACTTCTTTTCATATTAACTGAACAATGGATAATTAATCCCCTAAAATTAGAGCTTATAATTCTATTAATCTAAACCAAGGTATGCAATTTTGAATAATATCGCTTGGTACGGGCAGTACGTATCGGTCCGTCAGCTTATCGGTACATGGACCTCCTGTTACCGGACAGAACGAAATATATATATATATATATATAAATATATATATATATATATTA
>LVTN01000837.1:45188-68361 GCA_001649415.1 Musa itinerans | reverse complement strand
TGTTAATATTAAGTTTATTTGAATTTTAAAATAATTAATTTTAAATACTGTTAATAGATTAATAATATATTATTTTGATTTTAATGTTGTTAATTTTTATTTATTTAAATTTTTTATTTTTAACATTAATTTTTATTGTTTTGAATTTTGAAACTTTTTGCTAATGTGACATTATGATTTTGTATCTTAGATTTTCTTAATTTAATAGCATATTTTTATTTAAATAATTATATTTATTAATTATATTATATATTTTTATATTTTAGCGCCTCGCTTTGCTCGGGCGAGCGCCTAGCGCCTCGGGCGTTTTTGGACCTTGGCGCCTTTTGGCGCCTAGCGCTTTTTAAATCACTGGGACTGGTACATACCGCCCGTACCGGGCGATATTATTCGAAACTGTATACCTTGGTCATGGGTTTATGCATTAATTTGAACACTTCTACATGGTTCTCTTTTTCAGGAAAAAATGAGTTTTCTTCAGATGAGGATGCACATGTTGTTGGAGACTGTATCAAGGTGCAATTACATTAGAAATAACAACCTAACAAGTTTCTTCCATAATTATGCTGGAGTTTGTAATTTACTTTTGTTGTATGCAGTATGTGCTGCGAGAGTTGCCATCTTCTCCTGTTCCTGCATCTTGTTGTACCGCACTGGTTGAAGCATATAGTATGTCTGGACAAAAATTCTATTCCATATCACATATCAATCTGATCTCATTTTATGTTTACAATGTTAATTTTATACTAGAAATCCACTTCCCAAATATGCATGTTAGAGAAGAGAATAGAAGATCTCTGATGCATTATGATCTATATGGATAGTCAAGGCAATGCTTAGGTGACTTGAGCCAATCTATTGAGGGCTTTATGGCTATATCAATGGTCAAACTAAGAGCCTTCAAACTATTCTTGTTGTTTTAAGAAAGTTATTACATGAAACTTTGGATATCACATGAAAATTTAAGTTTCTATGCTCTAGGAGAAAAATGCAAAGACAAGTCCAATTAAATAATCGAACATTACATTTTATGTTACTCTCATTTGTCACGCTATTTGCATAAGACCTCATTATATTCTTGTTTCAGTGCAATTTTGTTAAAACATTATGGTCCCTCTTTAAAATAATTCCACATCTGATGGAATCTTATTGACATGTAAAACTGTCAATATATTTGTTGTACCTTTTTAACATATAAAAATAAAAGCAGTGAACGTTACACAAAAATACAATTCTATGCAACATGAAAATTTGTCTAATTTTCCAATATATGAAAATAAGCGTGAAATATCAGATATAGATAATAGATTAGACATTTGTGCTGAACATGTCATATATGACTAGTTGACAAATTATTCTTTCAGTCTGTAATCATGCTGAATGTGCAGAACATGCATGTTAAATAAAAAATTTCTAAGTATGATGGTATATGAGCTCTCATTCATCTTTATTGTTATCAACGATTTTCTTTGTATGTAACAAATGCTATTCTGTGAAATTAGTTAATGTCTCTTTGTTATTATATAGTGATTAATTCTATATTTCTGTTCTCAGCAAATGGTGGTGGAGAGTGATTGATTGTTTTTCAGCTTCTTGATCTTGTATTTCCTAAGTGCTTTCAGGGGCAATGACAATTTAGGGACAAATGATTTAGAGGAATTTTTGAACAATTAGGAATTCCTTTCCTCCTATTTGAACAGTTAGGAATAACATTGGTTAGAGGCTTAGAGCACAATATTTCTGAAGGATAACTGGATCAGGATTCAAAGTCTTGGATACTGGGCCCCAATTACTGGTATGGTTTGCACCAGCATACCGACAAATAGTATGCTGGTATACGCTATGGTATCAAGAAGGGGATAAGAAGAGAAGGAGAAGAGGAGGAAGAGGAGTATCGGATGGGCAAGCAGGCTGACAGCGACGGGCAACATGAGCAATGGAGGGGCAGGCCAGTGGGAGCAGATATTGGGTGTCATGAGGGAGGTGAGGATTGAGAGGAATGGGGTTTAATGATAATTGAAAAGAATAAATAAGACCAGACTGCTCGAAACGGGCTGGTCCTTGTGCTGGTTTGCTATTGGACCAAAATATACAGTCTAATGTGGACCCGTCCAGATGATAGTTAGAACTATGACCTGGATCGAGCTGTCCTTGTTTTTGTAGATGTGTCTCTCACATACCTAATCACTCTCTATTCACCCAAGTTCTCTCTTGAAAGCCTGGTCTATATTCACCTTGCCAATTGTTGACGCTCTTAATAACTGAATGCGCTCTTCTCTCTTGTCTCCCATCTGTACATCATTCATTCTTATAGAAGATGACTTCACATTAAACATGGGCTTCCTTGTTCTTGTTGGCATATTTCTACAAATTTTTTGATGATGATGGATGTCTCCGGTCAATCTAAAAAGTATTTGTGGAAAGGGAGTAAATATATTATGTGGTTGACTATTAAGAACAAGATATAGTCCCAAGAGTCTCTTAGGAAATTGTAGATACAAGATGGTGCATATTTCCTTTTCTCTGCAGACTGTGACTACTGTGACCGTATCCTCCACCGCTGGATGGTGGATGAAATTTGAAATTTTGAACATCTTCCCTAATCTCAAGATCATATAAAGAAATGGTGGATTCAGGATATCTCTCTTGATGGACTTTGATGTGAGAAATTTATTCTCTCCCATATCACACATTTTTTCCTTCTCCCTTTTGTTTCTTTTGTTTTTATTTTCTTCTTTTCCCTGTATTGGTTTCATCTTCTTAATGAATAAGCATGCACCATTGCTGCTTATGCCTAAGAAATTATATGTACTTTGCCACCAACTGTACATGATTGTCTGGTTTAGCCATCAATATTTTATTTGTTATACTTCTGACTCGTGTAACATTCATTTTAACTTTGATATTTATTAGGAACTGATCGTGGAATCAGAGTTGACTCTATGCGCACTGCAATATACAAAACTTTCCCAGAGCCTAATCGTCGTTTACTGCAAAGGTATATCAGCTAATCCTAAGTGATCGTGGCTTTGCTTTTCTGTGCTAGGAATTTGTTTTAAGTGTGATTATTGCTTTTATGAATCAACAGATTTCCTATTTGAAAATATAAATTCATATAGCTATGTTTTTCCTTTTTCTCTTTCATTCCCCTCAATGTCTGCATTGCATGCATATTCTCGCCTGCAATTTGTGACTCTTTGCATGTTCTGAATTTTGTGGCTATTTTGATAGTGAATATTGAGTAATGAAGTTTTATCCTGATGCAGAGTTGTCAATGAAGCAGTTGGTATTATTAACGTTAACTATGAATTCAAATGAGGGTTCTTTTTAAGCTAGAGACGGTTTAACATTGTAGTTCACAACAGACGATTCTTCCAGAACTTTCCAATCCTGGGTGGGATAGTTTTTTCTTGTTTTAAAGGCTTTATTTGGTTGGAGATATAAATTTGATCACAGTAGCATTTGGTTCACCAACTCCTGTAATTTCTTTCAGTGTTTTTCTCATTATTTAGTTGATCTGTATTTGTCTGTCCCCTTCAATGTAATCTTGGATCCGAGGTCTAAAATCTCGTTTGGTATCAGTTTGATATCTTGTCAAATCAGTATGGTGGTTTCTGGGTGGTATACAAACTTTTACCACCCAATCTCACTAAATAATATTTAAAAAATACCAATCAGTATAGACCATACCATCTGGTTATTTGTCCTTGATTGGATAGGTAAATATGGGCCGGTGAACCAATCTGAGTGATATATGAAACCTTCTTATTCATGATTACTATATATCAAATTGGCTTAACTAGAATTTGTGGTCACAAAAAGTCATTTTTTTCTTGGATGCTTTCACCTCTCTGTTTTCCTTTTTGCTCTTTCTCAAATGTATGACAATTTTAGCTGTTAATATGTACCAAATATTATTAATATGATTTATCTTATTGTCTGAATCATAATAAACAACATATTTATTATTCAAATCATAAGTACCAAGTGAAACTAAAACAATTTTGTGAATAACAATCTTGAATTGATTTTGATATTTGAGAAATTAAGTGTAATTTACTGTGGTTAATTTTATTTTATTTTCTCAAGCTTAGTTATCTTTGTACTTATCTCTCGAAACTCTTAAAGTGCAGTAAACTATATAGTTGTTTTTCTAATATCTAAACCACTCTTAAGTGTGCCAAGATGTGGACAAACGAGGGTAAGCAAATTAATGTTGTTCATGTTCAAGGAATCTAGTTAAAATTAAAAAAAAATTGAGGTTTTATCCAGGGTTTGCTGTACCGATGTGTATTGCTCAATACAAGCATTACATGTTGATCTGACAGGATATCGGTACATGGACCACTCTTTACCAGGCAATCGGTCACTTGACCCGGTATCGGGTGATACGAGGTAGCGGTAACGATCGAAATCTGTCTATTACTGACCTGTACTGGTCGATATCGTTACTGATCAGGGGTTGAGATTGTCTTATTTCAAATGGTTAATATGACCGTTTGAGGCTTAGAAAAGTGTTTTTAAATCCTTTCCTTCCCCCTCTTTTAACTCATTTCAAGTTTATGCACGAAAGGGGAAGGGGAAATCAGTGGATGATTTTGAGCAAATGTTAAAGAGTCTACACAATGTAGACATAGAGCAAAGCTCATCATATTCACAACCATTGTATTAAAGAGAATCTTACGGTCAACAGTAGTATGGTGATAGTTGGTCAAACTTCTTTGAGTAATAGTACGATGATCGATCTTACGATATGGAGTAATAAATCAATAGCGAAAGTAGAAGTTTTAGTATTTTCTATGCTCCGCACCAATACATGCCACATTTGTCCTTGTCTTAGAAGCCATCTCGGACATATGTGGTTCATGACGATCAGATTACGACTATCACCATATTGATGCACCAATGACATATTGCGTATTAGTACACAATGTCGTGAGATCAATTTCAGGATTGGGTTCGACAAATATATCATATTGATATATAGATACATAGGATCGAGGACTACGATCCATTGCCCGTGGAGTCTCGTTATTTTTTTTTGTGGTAGAACCAAGTATATCCATCGATTAATTATTTAATTTATTTGAATCTTAAAGTTTAAATTGTTTAAAAATTAATTCAACAATTCAAGTAATTTCTTTGTAGATAATTCAACATTAACAGAAGAACGATTCAGAACGTACCACAAAGCTACTATTCAAAGCCTGAAAAAGATATATGACACTATTCTTTCATAGTTTACAATATTTTTGCTAAAATTATACTAAATTTATATTTATTTCTAACTTAAAAACTCTAATCTAACTTTTTTCAATTTATTAGGTATTTTTGGAGGTTCTTTTGATGATTTTGGGCATATCGTCTATATGCTTCGGGACGTATTGTACCAAGACTTAGTACACCAGTATGGACCGAAATTTCAACCCTTGGTTTTATCAACAAATGTAGTTAATGGAATAATTCTTTATTCTTTCACAAATATGCAGTGATGAAGATTGTGCATCGTATCTGTACTAAAACCTAGGCTGAAGATTTTTAACATGCTGCTTAACTCCACACATAGGATTCTATAAATAGAATTTGTACCTATCCAATGAAGTCTTTAAAAGTTGTCTGAGAATCAAAATTGATATAAAGATGCATTTTTGAATCCTCAAATATGTGGAATATCCACAATCAATAATTGTTTGGTGAACCAAAATTTTGAGGGCCCAGTATCTTATAGATGAACTTTTGGAAGCCTTATTAACAGACTGTAGAACTTTTTGCCATGGACATCTGATTTTCAGTCTTGTTTTGGGATATTTTGTTTATCAAGAATGAAAATGATTTTCTTACTTAACTTGAAGTTTTGGGATTTATTTTATTTTAGTTAGTTATTTAAATTATAAAGTAAGTTTCTATGCTCTAAGATAATTGTTGTTCAGGATTCTTAAGATGATGCAAACAGTAGCTGAGAACAAGTCTCAGAACCGTATGTCACTTTCAGCTTTAGCAGCTTGCATGGCTCCATTACTTCTCCGCCCTCTTCTTGCTGGTGATTGTGAATTTGAAGATGATTTTAATATGGGTGGAGACGGTTCTCTTCAACTTCTGAGAGCTGCGGCAGCTGCTAACCATGCTCAAGCCATTGTCATAATTCTGTTGGAGCAGTATGACAGTGTTTTTGATGTAAGTTTTTATGGATAGTGATTGTATTTATTTTTCAATTCATTTGATCCTGATGAGTTAATCAACATTTATTCAGGAGGATCTCTTGCGTGAGAGCTCAATCTCATCAGGGCTTTACTCTGACTCTGGAGATGGTGATGTTGAAGATGATGATTCAACTGATAATGACATTCCAGATGATGATGAATATCATGATGAGCATAATAGTGATGATGATTTGACTGATAATGACACTCCAGGAGATGATGGATACTCTGACGAGAATAATGGTCTTGAAGCAGATATAGATGATGATTCTGAATGCTCATCCACTAAAGCAATTAGTGAAAGCAACAGCAATGTTGGAAGTGATCCACATGATAATAAGGTTGCTTTCCGTATGTCCTCCATGGAATTTTTGTCAAAAAAATGAATTTAATCTTAAATACCTCTAGCATCCTAGACAATCATTTGTTTGCGGTAGTGTGTACTATGTTGCTAGTTTTGCAGTACCATCCATTACTACTTGATCTGCGTAGTATTTACCAGTATAGGTAAACTAGGTGGTATGCCTGATATCAGACTTGTACTGGTTACTATAGGACCAGTACCGACTGGTACCACCTGGTATAAGGCGGTACATGCTTTGTATCAGATAGTTTTTCTTTTTCTATTTTTTCGGTCTTTGTAGTTTTTTTTCAAAACTCAATACGAACCAGTGTACCGACACAATATGTTGGTACAAACCAGTATGGTACCAGTCCAAACCCTGGCCAGAATAGTACTGGTATATAAAGTTGTGAACCACCCTATATTATAGTTTTCTCCATTCTTGATAACTAATAGTTATAGGATAATTGGTCTTTGTACTTTATTATCTAGCTAGCAAGAAATTGTTTATCCTCTATGGTCCGGTTGAGTTCATCAACTTAATTTTTTTCTTTATTTGGTATTGATATCAAGTATCAACCTATGTAGTGATCATTGTGATTATTGTTACCATGGCCATGTATCATTTTGGTGGTGCAAAGCTTCAGCTACCTATAAAAGTTGTATACCTGTTTCAGATAAGATAAAAAAAAAGGGCCAAAAGTTGTAATTAATATTAGAGGGAAACTGCAACCATTTGTACCATTTTATGCAAGTGAACTTTTCTAAAGAAAAATGAATATGTGTAGGTAGGAACTTTGTTTGCCATGGAGGATTATCCATCTTGGTTCTGCCTTGCTCATCATAACAAGGATGTGTCACTGAAAATATATACCTGCAGCGAATTTTGGTGGTAGCTTTAGGTTCCACTTCTATATCTTTCATGACAGTAATATTTTATTTCTATGTTTCATATGAATTAACAGCAATAAATCAAATGGGAATATTATTAGGTTGACATAATTAGTGATATAAATTATGTCAACCTCTGATAACAGGAATTCAAGCTCTGATAACAGGAATGATGCAGTAGTCCCACGAGGGAACTGGAAGGCTAGATGGGCTTACTACTACTAACTTTTGGACCCTTAGCATTGGGCGACATGGTTAAAGGTCCAAGTTATGGCCCACATTGGGCCACACCGTATCATGTGATGGTTAACTGGTATGTGTCAAAATCTAAAAAAATAAAAAAAAAATGTTTGGTACAGGCCTGTACCAAGTGGTACATATCCTATACCAAGCGTATTGCCCATTTTGTGAGAACTAAATACCACCAGTATCAAATGTTTGTGTTAATGGTTGAAGAATATGCTAGATTTTTTTATGTGTTAATTTGCAAATCTTGTATACTTGTTAAAGTGATCAGTTTACATGGATAAGGCTCAAGTAACTCTAACATACTCGGTATTTGGACCATAAAACATTTTGATTTGGCCTAAATGCCAATTTCTCTGAATTATTACGTGTTGGATGATTACCTGTTTGGCTAGAGGCTTGAGTTGATGACTAGTGTCCTGGCCTGCTTGGTTTAGAGATTTCCAGTCTTGATTGTTAGGCTGTAACAACTGGTTTCTCTTTCTTTTGTTGTCCAAAAAAAACTCCTGGTTAGCTAGGGCTCATCCAGATACTACTGCATGGCGCAGCAGTCAACGGAATTTATGTTTCAGGCACCATATCTCTTGGCCATTTCTTGGCCTGGATTTGGAGCTTAAATTTGCATACATTTGAGAGCATCTTAAGTGGCATTTCACCTTAATTTCTCTATTACATTTTTAGTTTCTTTCTTCTCTATTATTGCACTACATGTATATATTTTCTGCTCTTTAATGTATATTTACAAGAGCTAGGCATATTAAATACCTATATGAAATTGATTCAAGGGCTTTGTTTTGAGTGTATAAAAAGTTACTGTTTTGCTTTTGAAGTCATGTAAAAGAGCCAAGTTGTGTGGGGCTAAT
Organism: Musa itinerans; assembly: GCA_001649415.1. Classification (NCBI taxonomy): domain Eukaryota; kingdom Viridiplantae; phylum Streptophyta; class Magnoliopsida; order Zingiberales; family Musaceae; genus Musa; species Musa itinerans. The sequence continues at coordinate 59,818 of LVTN01000837.1, read as the reverse complement.
TACTCCAACAGAACACAGTATAATGTTCTGACTTACTTAAGGAATAGCAGTTGGGTTTGGTTGATATACTAAATTTCATCTTTTATCTATTGCCTTGATTTTATTGATGTGCATGTGACATCCTCTTATTTATGTTTTCAGACTACCTTGTTTGTTGGTATGGTCTGTTGAAACTTTTATCGAGGGGAAGAACTATTCTTAGCTATATGATTGCTTGTCCTTGTCCTATTACTGCATGCAAAATAATACTGTACCTACAGGTCCTGGACAATCAGAAGAGAGGTGGTGCATCTCTGCAAGACAGTGATGTTCTTGATGCCTCCAAAATTCTGGCAGATTCAGTACATGATACTTCTTTACAAGAAGTTTGTCAGAAAAATTTATCATCAGTATGTGAGATTCCATATCTTGAGGATTCTAGTGCACAGAAATGTGAAACTTTGCTGCAAGATGAAAGTAATGGAATAGGTTCTCATGTTAGTGCCTCCCACGAATCTATTGGTGACAATTCTACTTCCACAAGTCCAATGCCAAAGTCTGTTAGTCATATTTTATCTTCAAGTGCTCGAAAAACTATAGACAAGCCAAATGAACCAGTTGTCTGTGCAAGAAGACCTACCATATGGGGACGTACCTCTGTGAGTATTATATCCTATTATTGCTTGTTTTTATCCCTTTTTTTTATGTTTCTTATTATTGGTTGTTATGATAAATTAAACTCTTGTTCTCATATGTTTACAATACACAGGCGAAAAAGAACCTTTCCATGGAGTCAATTGACTTGTTAAGTGAAGATGAGTACGTGATCTCTTAAATAAGTGTGTTTTTTAAGTGTTTTATCTTACTCTTGTTTGTGTTTAAGTTATATTTTCTTCTTATTTGATGATACTTATAGCTAAAATATGTCTTGAAACTAATTGATCAAAACATCAATTCTGGTAAATCTTTGTGATGCAAAATATGTATAATCCAAGTCAAGGTTTGCAATACCACCTAGTACTGTTTGGTAGGAATGGTATTTAGCAATCTGATAGCCTATGAGTATGTAGACCAGAGTATACCGGGTAGTAAGTACACTAGTACAAGGCTTGTACCATCTAATGCATGCCTTGTAGTACCTGATACAGGGGTTGTACACGGCAGTATTTATCATTTTCAGCATATTTCAGGATTTTTCTGAAACTCCATACTTGGTTCACTTGTATGGCCCTGACTCATATCAGTCATGGCCAGGACAGATACAGATCCAGTACCCAACAGTAAAAACCTTGGTTCGGGTACAATGATATGCATGAGTATGGTGTTTAGCATTAATTAACATGTTGTGTTTTAATTTTAGTAATTCTTGTGTTGGTGATCGTTGATTTTAGATATCACAGTTATTTGTAGTTGTCTTGTGGCATATGCATCTTATGTTCTGTTATTATTTGCTCCTACTACATAATAAAAATTGTTGCATATGGTAGGTGTATTTGTTCCTTATTACTATTTGTGCTCTTTTACACAGTTGCTCAATCTTCAGCTAAGATATATGAGGCCCAAGGTTTCAAGTTTCGGTCTGAGACTTGTAGCGATCCATGGTTGGACCAGTACAGGTTCAATACATACTGACATGTCAACACATGGTATACCAGCATTGATTGACATGGACCAAAGGGGAGAGAAGAGAGGAGGAGGAGGATAAGGAGGATGAGACGAGGATAAGGAGGAGAGCTGTTGATAGTTAACAACTGTTGGCAAGCTATCTGGATTAAGAAAAATAATTAATTAAAAAAATCAGTTTCAAACTGGACAGGGCGAAATTGCCAGTCCAAGTGTCAGTTCTTTTTAGACTAGTAAACATGAATTGGTACAGACTGATTCAGTTGGATTTTTGAATCTTGATGTGACTTATTAGATTAATTGACTTTCTAGGTGAAATTATGGTTGAATTTGGATCTGAATATGATCCTTGCCTGATTGATCACTAAAGTGGAATAACCAAAACTGTTGTGCAAATTAAATCTACATAATCATCATAAAATCTTGCCTAGCTTAGTTAGAAAATCAATCCTTTCATTTTGTTATAAATTAAGAAATTTTTATTCTTATGACAGTGTCTTATATTAGTTGAATTTTATGTAGAACAAATTGCTTTTGCTTTCATCTGAGTATTATGCTATATTATTTGAGGAAATGTTATGTTATTTAGTTAATGACACTTCTATGTTCAAGTATTGGTTTCATCTTTTTACAGGATTGCTATTCAAAAGCTTGAGAACACTAAGAATGACCTTCAAAATAAAATTGCCAAGGAGGTACATTTTTCTCTTTTGTAAATTGAGAATTCATTTCTCATAGTTATATAATGAGCACTTTTTTTTTGTTAAAGGTAAAGGGAAATGCAGTTTTACAAGAAAGTTTGGAAAGACGAAAGGAAGCTTTGGATGAGCGTCGTTTAGCTCTTGAGCGAGATGTAATTACTGCACATTAGTACATTACCTCAGTATTCTTTGTCTTTTTTAATTAAGCCATTTATTTCTTGCAAGTCAATAAATAGCCTGAATTTTGCTTGCTACTATAACTCTTTTTTTTGCGTAAAGATTTGTCTGGGAGACAATGATAGCTTATTCTATCTTGGTCAGTAAAAGGTTGTATATGTCTATGATGCCCCTGTTGACTCTTCATGTTTTTGCTTTATGTAATTGCCAACATGTTATCAATAACCATGAAAAAGAAGACTTGGAGGACAATTACTTGATTTTGCATGTGCAGTCTTCTTAATTTATAAGCAGTTGCTTAACAGCCACATACCAGTGTAATATTGTTTGCATCCGTAAATAAAATATGGTATTGGGCAACACCAATTTTGAATTTCTAGGGCCATCTGACATTATCAATTGAGTTGCATCTTACTCTAAATTTGTTGCCAACATTATATAGACATGACATGCTATGAAATGAATGTTGTTATTTGTTCCATGTTAACTATAAGGTAGTCTACATTGTTTAGGTACAACTTAGAGCTAATGATTTTTAGTTATTACTTTTTTATGTTTGTCTTAAATGTTCCCTGGTTGAGACTGCAGTCATTATTTTTTATGGCAGTGAGCCTCAGAATGTTTGTTATATTTCCATCTAGGATAACCTTGAAAATCTACTGAATAATTTTACAATGAGTTGTTTCCACTTATTACATCTAGCTTCATTTTATCTCTAACTTCAACTCTCCTATTTCATGTACTAAGCAATAGTCATGTCTTGCTTTTGGAAAACATTTTAACAGGCTTTAATTTTTATTGAGAGATTTATTGGCTTGATTTTTGCTTAAACCTTCTGATTGTATAGCAGTTGCAAAAGTTTAATATCTTTTGTGCGTGCTTGTGACTAATTTTATGCAACTTATATGCCTTTGCACAAACTGATACACAAGTACATGGATTTTATGCAAAACCATAGTGTTTTTTAAGATTTCAGACATAAACAGATAAACAAACTATATGCATTCTTTGGGAATATAGGAGCTCTTTCTGTCTTACAAACTTCTATATGCCTATATACCACTTTGTGTGAAGTTTTTTTAATTCAAGTATATGTTATTCCATTTTGGTATCCATTGGCATGTATTACATAGACCAAGGTCCGTAAAACCGTACCATACCGGAGTTTCGATCTGGGCTCGGTACGGTACGGTATGGATGTACCGAGCACTGTAGCAGTGCTACAGTACTACTGCTACAGTATAGCAGTGCACTGTTTGACTGCTGCCGTGCACTATTTGCACTGCTGTAGTGCTACAGTGCACTGCTACAGTGTACTGTAGCACTGTACCGGTCGTACCGCCCGGTACCGGGCGGTCCGCGTACCGGTAACCTGTCGGACCGGTACATACCGCCCGGTACGGACGGTACACATCGCAATTGCATACCTTGACATAGACCACTGTGCTTTTCGATTTAGTAAAAGGACTAGTAGTGACATCTTTCCAGTAGGAATCTTTTGGCAGATTTCTTCGCTATTGAAATAGTTATCTCTTTGAAATAGATAGAAAGACTGCGCGAGCAACTACAAAAGGAAAGAGATCTGAGAGCATCCTTAGAATCTGGATTAATGAACATGCGACCTGGGCATGTATCTTTTTCATCTGCTATGGACAGCAAGGTTAGTTTAAAGTGTTCAAATTAATAGTTGATTTTCTACCAGATTCATACTTCTAATTTGTGTTAAAGACAAGGGAGGATCTAGAGGAAGTCGCTCTTGCTGAAGCAGATATAGTTACTTTGAAGCAGAAAGTTGCTGATCTTCGTGGGCAGCTTAATCATGAGCTAAAACAAAGCTATGCTTCCTTATGCGAGTCATGTGGCAAATGTTTCCACAGTAGGGATCATTCTGCAGAGTAAGATAACTTTCTCTATATGCACTTATATATTTGGTCGTCATCAGTATTTCCCAATATCATACGTCTATTTTATGACAAGTGCTCTCTTTTTTTTGGATGTGCTATCCCTAAAGTTGCAAGAATCTTAAGCCAGTGAGTTTTCTTTGTTCCATAAACAACTGTAACTCTAGCTGGGTGATAGTATTAAGATTAAAAATTAACTAAGGTTCTGGGATTAGGTCCAACATGATTGACCATAGGATGTAAGATATGGATGGGCTTGATCAGACACTGGATTGACAAATTGGATGAGAAATGATTTCAAGAAGTACGATCTTTTCTAAAACAGAAAAATACAGATATTAGAGGAAGAAAGAGAGAAAAGTCTTTTTTTTCTTCTTTTCCAGATTCGGCTGTTTCTTTCTGTTTGATTACATCTGATTAGATCCCACACAAATTTGGTTGCTTGTCTCTGTAGGAGGATCTTATCTTCTGCCTGAATGGATCTAGCAACATCAGCTCCTTCCTTCCATTCCTTACCTCTTTCCCTTCTCTTTTTCTCTTTCTTGATCAGATCTATTATGTCTCCTCTCAGTGATCCTTTTGCTTCATTTAACCGCTTCTCTTTTTCCTTGATGCAGGATCATTTTGATTGAATAAGTTTTGTTAGTTAAGGGAAACTTTTGTCATATGGTAGTATGTTTAATGATCCTACATTAGTTACCAAGATTCTCTAAAGAGAAAAAAAAGCTGAGCAAAGAAAAGAGGAGAGAAATCTGGGGCTTGATTCTGGAGATTCCAGGATTCAAATTGAAAATTACATCCTAATAAGAAAATTTTAATTTGTTTGAAGAATATACAACAATGAACAAACAAGATTATTTGTCAAAATAAATCTTTAAAATATCTTTGCCAAAGATGGAAAGAAGAAATGATTGACATCTCATTTAGCGAATATAATTTTCTTGATTATATTTTTCTTTGTTTTTGAAAATTTTCCTTCTTGAACTTATGGTTTGTAAAACAGAAAATGAACTGTGATTTGGAACATCAAAAAGTAGGTGATGGAAATTTCATTTTTTAACAATATGTGTGAGTGGTCTGAGGCTACATTCTTTTCCCTATGATGTAATTTCATCTTTGATGTGTAAGACATGAGTTTAAGGTCTTATTTGTAGGAGTTAAACTTTGAGTCAAATTGGGACCGGTAGTTATTCTTTTTTTTCTTCTCTTAATATCTCAGTTTCTTGTTTCTCAATGATCCAATTATGGAAAAATGATATTTTCTTTGTCCATCTATACTTTCATCCAATATCAGATTCGGTAATCCACTTATCTTATATTGTTCCCTCATGTTTTACTTTCTGATATTGTATAACAGTAGAAGAGCATAGATCGTCGTCCCTATAGATGATAGCCAATTATACCCTGATTCTATTATCGGACAAGAATGTTGATTGCCATCCTCATAGATGTTAGCCAATTATATCCGGGGATCAACTAATCCAAAATGACATTAAACTAATCTATAAATTTCAGCAATTCTGATTATTGGAGATTGATCATTTGCAACCAATTTAACTGATTTATCTTCTTTTGACTGGTCAACTAACTGAATTGGCAGCTTCTAGCTGAAAGTGGTCAAATTTCTCTGACATTCTAGTGGCCGCACATCTAATTTATTTAAGAGTTCACTGAAGTTTCTCTTGATCAAATCCCAATTTTGATCACCCAAAAATACAATGTATTGTTCCATTGGTACATAAGTTAAATTTCTTGTAAGAGAAAGCTGCAAACTTCTGCATTACTTGTAATGTTACTTGAAAATTGTCTTTCGATTCAGTCTATGTAAATAATTTTACCATTTATGATATGGTTTTCTCAGGAAAAGTGAATAATATTTTCTTTTCATATGATTATATTTGTTTGTGTTTTAAGCCACAAAATTGACTTTGAACCTTCTATAATCCGACATGTTATTAATATACTTCCCAATTTTCATAATCATCTAAACTAGTGCTTGAAAACTACGATGGTTGTTCCATGGAACGGAGATTACAAAACTAATCCAAAAAATTGATTATGTTAGATAAATTTAAAGAACAAGAAAAGGATAAAAACCTTTATGTCCTCGATCGTTCTTGATCTGAAAGTTGACATTTAGAACCTTCACCAACTGCATATATGTCTACTGAGACCTGTGGTTATATCAAATTTGTATATTCATGTACATGGATGCAAAATTTCTTCTGTTTGAAGCACCTTATACTTATAATCTTAGATCACCTTTTTTTTTCACTAATTGTTTCCCAGGTATGTTGGTTTAAAATTTTTTATAAGTTCTTAAATCTAGGGGTTTTTTGGTTAGAGTTTTTAACTTTTTATCATTAGCTTTAATTTAAATTAGATTGTGGCATTTTGGTGTACCATTCAACTTACAGTTTCTCTATATTGACATTCTCCATTATGGCATAGAGTTGTATTCTGAATATCTTTAACTTTAAGAACCTAAGAAGGTCCATGCATTTCTTGTGTGTGAATGTTTACACTGGGTTAACCCTGTTTGCTGTCTTTTGGAATACTTATAGAGAGTTGTAGTTGTTGTCTAGATACAAATTCAGTTGATCCATGTTATGTTATACTTTGTAGAACAATTATCTCCAATTGAGGTGTCTAACAAAATATAAATTCTTCTTTGATTTAACACAATACACTACATGAAATTGTGGACCAAAATTCTTATTTCAGTTGTTTAAACTTTATGTTCTAAAATGTTGTAATCACAAATACCATCCTTATTACTGCTCATGCAACTCATATCATATTTTAAGCACTTAAATGCTTCCATATACATCTCCAAGGGGACAGTGTTTCATTTATGGAACAACCCAAGAAAAGGCCAATGTTTCTTTACCAAAGTGCAAAAGTCCATGCGGCACCTAAATAAATTATGATTTATAATAAGCTATACTTCTTCAAGAGAAAAAAGAAATTGTTTCCTATCTTAATGTTTATTATGCGAACAAAAGGGTTTCAAAGCTGCTTGGGTTGCAACCTGGAGCTCCATCATGGCATGGTACTGCATTATACGTTTAAAGAACATTTGCAACTCCTACCTTCCTCTCACACTTTATTGGACTTTGTTGTCCAAAGCAAGGTTTTTATTTTTTATGATCTGCTGCCTGTCTGGTGTACCACTCAAATGTGACACATCAGCCTGCTGTATCATGCTGGATGTTGGCATGGCTGTTGTGCTGCCACAATAGAAACAGAAACAAAAATTATAAAACATATTGGAATTCTTTTTCAGGTGAATTCTTTTATTTATTGCCTTAACTAGTCATTATGTTACACAGGAAAGATCAGTCGGAAGTTGTTAGTAGCATCAATCTTGTTGATCAACATGAGAATTTTCTGAAACAAGATGTAAGTTTATCATGTCAGCATTATTGATGATTTGATGCATTCCTTGCTCATTAACTGCTATAAAAATTCTCCAAGTTCTCTTCAGTGGATATTGTCTTTTAGACAATCCTAAGTGAATCTAGTTGAAGAACTTTAGTGAAATTATCTGAAATAATGTATTTGAAATAATGAAAGGGATTCTGTTTGAGCACCTGATACGTGGCCTGGAGTTTCAGTATTTCCCATAGAACATTTATGAAGTTGTTCATAGTCCCTTTCTGCCACTGTTCTTTGTTTATGTTTTCTGTTGCCACCATCTATGCTCTTGGACCATCAATATAGATTGGGATTTTCTCCTTCATTGGTTGTGTTCTGATTCAAAACAACAATCCTATTGTCATCATTCTTAAATCTTGTCATAGATTGGGATTTTCTTCTTTGTTGATTGTGTCCTGATTCCAAGCCAGTCATCCCTATTGTGATCATATTTAGCGCCTTCTTATATCAAGTATGTTATGTTGAGAATCTTGAAGTACTTGAGTTTGAGTGAAATTAGGGCTACCATACATATACATGGTGGTTGGATACCAATACACCTAAAATTTTAAGTTTCTAGGTTGTATGCTAACTCTTATACATGTAATCCAACTCTTTTTATCACTTAGCAATATGGGACTAATCCTTGGTCCATCGTCACACAAATTTTTTTCTTATTTTCCCACGTCATATATGGCTCAATCAATCCCTATTACTTTTTTAAAGGTTGATTCACTTGTTTGTATCACCCATTGTGGCACAACCCATCAGCCATCCCTAGTGAGATCATTTTTAGAGCCTTCTTGCATCATGTCATGTTGAGAATTTTGAAGTATTTGAGTTTGAGGGAAATAAGGGCTACCATACATATACATGATGGTTCGATACTAATGCACCTAAAATCTTGAGCTTTTAGGTTGCATGCTAACTCTTATATATGAATTCCAAGTCTTTTTATCACTTAGCAATGTTGGACTAATCCTTGGCCCATCATACATAAATTTTTTTCTTACTTTTCCCCCTGTAATATGTGGCTCAATCAATTCCTGTTACTCTTTTAATGGTTGATTCACTTGTTTGTATCATCTATTGTGGCACAACCCGTCACCCTTGCCCATCTTGTTTTCAAGACTCAAACCTTGATCTTCCAGGTGCAAAGGAGCAGCCTTAACATCGTAGTAAGATCTACCCCCTGAAGGATTCATAGAATGACTTTGGCAATGTTGCATCCAAACTATTTTCTTGAAACAGTGTCGAACTTCTGAAAAAGCAACACCAGATACATAAAGAGTATATAGTATAGACAAGAAAATCAGTTGGTAGATACTGCTAGTTAGATGTTCTATTGTACATTAGACCTCAAAAATCCTCCTATATTAGGTAAGAATTTTGACAAAGAATCAAACGATAAGGCTTATTGATGGAAATGATCATGGAAACACACAGATCTATGTGCATATACTTAAAAATTAGTGCCAAACAACCAGCTTATTGGTTCAAACTTACTTCTATTATGGTCATGAGTTTTTAACATTTATGCCAAACTTGGAAGCCATGATCTTTCTTAATGAAAATTTTGAGTCACAATCTTCTAAACTCTAAGACCATCTAAGCACATGTATGTTTGACCTTTATTTTGTTTTCTACCAAATCACCAATCTTTTAACATCCACTTCCCTATATATACCCATTTCAGAATACATAAGAAGCATATCAAGATTCGATCTGTTTAGGCATTTCTTTTGAATACATTTGGTAAATTTCATCCAAGTGGTTCAATGAGTCTAAAGTGATACACCCTTCCTTTATTCATTATCTTGGATCACAAAAAGTGTTTACATTTTGGAGTATGACAAATTACAAGCAACCGTAAGAATGCCTGGCAAAATATATAGCTAATTATAGTTTAGCATACTTGTGTTATGATATATTTGGTTGGCCAAAAATAGGACAATAGTTTGTGCCTATAATAATCCTACTTATGACAAAATAATTAATTTGTTTATATTATTATGGAAGATACGACCTCGATTTTATTTGTTTTGTCATTTTCTAGCTGTAAACTCATTTCACTGTAAATTAATTTTCTTCTTTTCTTCTGATTTGATATATATCTATCACTATTCTTTAGTATCTTGTCTAATAGAATAATCTAATTAAGGGCTTACATATAAGCAGGATGCCCTCTCTGGAGTAGTCTGTGAAACTATGCCAGCAAAAGAGCAAGAGTTGCCTTCTTCAAGAGAAGCAGAGCCTCCACAGTATCAAAACAGAGAACCAACTAGTCAGACTGCTATCTCTTCGGGAACCAGAAGTGCGTCATCTACTAAGGACTCAATTGCAAAGCTCTCTTCTGAGGATGAGGTATGTGTGCTAATTATTATCATCCTGCAAATGGTGTGCTATAGCAGCTTCCTCTTTCTCAGGCCAAAGTAGCTCCTAAATTTGCAACTGACCCATGCTTATATATACTGAAATCAAGGATACAAAAAAGACAGAAGCACAAGGTTTGCTATCTTCTTCAAGAGCTGAGACTTCATCTGGGCAGCTCCAGGCCAATCAACGTGGTATAAAGTCTCCAGTTTTAAGCTGCATCTCAAATAGTGAGGAGCCAGTGACGATTCCTTGCAACTCTATTTCAAAGAATTCCACTTCCATGGGTGAGGTATGCTTGCACCTTAAATGTTCTCTTGCATGCATACATATGCATGTGTGTGTATTTGTCTGTATCATCAGTTCTATGGTGTAAATACAATTTATCTATGCAACACATACTAACTTAATCTGTAAACAGAACTCTCCAGGCTATGAGAATATGGAAGGTCAATGCAAAGAATCAATGTCATCATCAGATGGGCAACCACCTCAGAAACAGAGAATGAATATAGTTAAGCAAAGCAGTAAACTCCCCCAGGGCCCTAATAAAGTTCTTCCATCTACTGAAGAGTCGGTGAAAGTTGGACAGAATACTGCTTCAAAGAAATTCTCTTTGTGGGGTCAGAATGTAAAGAAGGAAGCCCAAGATCCATCTTTGTCTAATAAGCAGTCCAACAACCCACGGCCAAGTGACACAGAATCAAATAGTCTGAAATCTCAGACTTCTGCTAGTGTTTCATCTTCTGTAGAGTTGGCACTAGCTGGGCTCAGTGGAACCACAAAAAAACACTCTTCCAGACCTGAGGTAAAATACTTATCCAGAAAGCTCACCTTGGAGATTATCTAACTCTCAGTGTCTATTATAAGATTTTTAATATCCAGTGTATAACTAAGATTTACTGACTTGGAAAACATTGAAAAACTTGAGATTGACTAAATTATTCTGGTTCCACTCAGGAACAAGTCTCTTCATCAGCTTCGGCACTTGCAAAGTTGACAAACCGCCTAAACTTTTTGAAGGAACGTCGTGCCCAACTCGTAAACGAGTTACAATTCGTGCAGAATAGTCATACTTTAGGTCAAGATGGTCCTCCCCCGAGAACCAATTCAAGATGACCATGAATAAAAAAGGAGCTGCATTGTGATCCAGAGCGTGAAGCTGCTGCTTCTGCTTCCATCGAGTTGTTCATGATGCCTGGCACAAGGCCATGATAAATGCTCCTCTCCCGAATCGGTGAAAGCTCATGATGATGGTGTTTTGACACTTCCGTACAGCTAAACACTTCTTTTACTTCCATCTCTGCTGAGAAATTGCCAATAGGGAGGATTACTAGTAGGCTTGTAAAACCTACGTGAAAACTATGACAGATAATTTTGAGTAAGCTCTTATAATATTTGTCATTGGATTGCATCCTCCAATGTCTTCTCCAAATGCCTCGCACTGCTGTTTGTCTTCTGGACTTGGTGGTTCCAATGTTACCCTCATTTGTGTTGTTGCTCAGTCAACTTGAGGAAACATTAACTTCGCAGCTTGAGTAAATCGATGAAGCATGCAAATTATAGCTAACCAATTGATTAAAATTTTTAAAATACAACATGAAAGTGAGAACAATTGGAGACATGCAGATGCCCCTATGGTGCTTGAGACTTTGCACCAGTTTTGTTTGTGTCGATCTATGCAAACTCTTACCTCCGTGGTTTGATCACTCGTCGTATCTACTAACATCATCGAGAAGTGCCACTCCCCACGAAAAATTAAAGATACAGAAAGACATTTAGTAGAGAAAAAAAGCTAAATTGTTCGGTCGAAGCAGGACCAAGGGATGAACTTTAGATCTCAAGTTATGTCATGCGATAGGTAACCAACCTATTACCTAGAAGCCACATCTTGTATTATGCCATTTTGTCATAAATTTCTCGTGCAGGCCACAATGTGCCAAGATTTATCCACGTCATCATCATCCGTCTTTTCTATTTATTCATGTCTAAAGGACAGTGTGATATTTCTATTTTAGTTGAGTCTTTTTGTTATTAAAGGCTTATCATGTAGATATGATGCACAAAATGCTAATCATTTCAGTACCCTAGAACACATGATTTTTTTTTTTTTTTTTTGGCAAAGGGGAGATGGAGAACGCAAAATTCAAGCCCAGATTGTTGTGATAAACTATCAAAGCCTTTACTAGCTAAATTAGCTGATACCTTCATTAATTATAATTAAATATAGAGAAAATTCCATTGTTGAGTCTTTTTATTATTAAAGGCTTATAAATAGAGTTCACAAGTTATGGGTATGCAAAGCTAATATTATCCAGAAATAGAACCTTAAGTTTTATAATGTAAAGATGACATATAAAATATCAACCATTTCGACACTTGGAACACATGATGTTAGATGAAGCAAAGAAATAATATCTAGATTTGGATTATCATATGATCTTATAGTTAGTAAGTGACATCGGAGTATTCAAGCGTGGGGCCTTTGCAACGAACGAAGTAGTCTTTGATTCTTTTTCACATGACTATTTCAAACAAACAAAGTATCTTCATTTCAATTAACTAATAAAAAAAGATGATGGTAGCAAAAGTTAAAGCTTCCCGTCAGTGAGATGACTCCGTCCTGGTTCCTCCCCGTGATCCCCCTCCCCCTCCAAGGAAACCCCTGATCGATCATCCTCTATCTCACCAATTGACTAATAAAAAAAAATCTTCACAAACTTTGTACCTCAATGGTTTGATCGAGAAGTTCCACTCCCGACGAAAAAATAAAGGATAACAGTAAAACATTTAGTAGAGAGGGAAAAACCTATAGCACGTCCTTGTTAAGTTAAAGCACGTCCAAGGGGTGAACTTTAGATCTCAAAGTTGTCATGCAATAGGTGATCAACCTATTACCCAAAAGCCACATCCTTACTGTGCCATTCTGTCATTGATTGCTCGTGCAAGCCCACAATGCACCAAGATTTATCCACACAGTCATCCGCCTTTACTATTTATTCATGTCTTAGCATATTAAGGGTAGTGTGACATTCCCCTTTTAGTTGGATCTTTTTGTTATTAAAAACTTGTAAACGAAGTTTACAAGTTATCATCGTGTAAAGGTAAAATTATCTACAAACGAAACCTACAATTATTATCATGTAAAGATGATGCACAAAATATCAATCATTTTAGCACTTTGGCATCATATCAATCATTTTAACATTTTCAAACACATGATATGAGACGAGACATAGAGATACTGTTCAGATTTATCCATGCAATTATCCATCTTTTTTATTTTATTCATGTCTTAAAGGTGATGGGGATATAAACAGGAATAACCTTTGTATATGAACAAATACTAGAAGACCATAATACGCAGCGGAATTAAATGGAAGTACAATCAAATAGAACACCAAGATATACGTGAAAAACCCCTTCAATGTGAAGGGTAAAAATCACGGGGCAAACTAGAGATAATCCACTATGAGAATAATGAATATACAAATCTCAATCTCTTGCCCAAAACCCTAGCAACAACCACAAGAGAATAACTGGGATACAAGGATCACATCACTGCTCACAATATCTAAAACCTCCCCAAGTAATCACAGCAAGAGTCTACTATAGATTTGATCTAACCTGAGATGAGAACACTACTAGATAATTGAGAACAGTCTCTCTGCATTGTCCTTGTCTTCTTCCCTTTCTTTCTCTTCCTTTCCTGCCTTGTTTTCCTCCTTTTCTTTGGAATCCCATGTCTCTTTTCTTTTCCCACGTTGTTGCCCTATTTATGCCTTTTTCTGCCTCCAAAACGCAGCCACCCACATCCCCCTAATGTTAATTAGGGTTAGGTTAAGAGGATGTGTGGGCTGTGGGTTGAAAAAGCTCACATGGGCTGAATATGGGCTATCAGCCCAACAAGTTCTTCTTCACTTCAATAAATAATAATGTTTCCTCCGTTGCTTGTTCAGCAGAACTCTGTAAGCGCAACATTAGGTCGGCTCGCGTTAGCGCAACGTCTTGTCTTGCCCCGCAGCATGTTGATGCCATTTGTATGAATTTTCTGAAGCTGCAACTGCTTCTCTTCAAATACATTTCGAATCCAGTGGTATCTGACATCTATATGCTTTGACTTGGAATGAAACATTGGGTTCTTACACAAATGGATAGTACTATGGCTATCACAATGCACCACATAATTTTCCTGTTTCAGCCCAATTCTTGTAAGAATTCTTTCATCCATAACATTTCTTTGCATTTTTCTGTAGCAGCAATATATTCTGCTTCTGTGGTGGATAGAGCAATACACTTTTACAACCTGGATTGCCATGACATAACTCCCCCTGCAAAAGTAAGTACATAACCTGAAGTGGACTTCCTCGTATCTATATCTCTTGCCATATCGGCATCTGTGTAACCTGTCAGCACTGGTGGTCTACCTCCAAAGCTTAAACAAACCTTAGAGCTCCCT
>LVTN01000837.1:19899-30846 GCA_001649415.1 Musa itinerans | reverse complement strand
ATTCTGATTTCCATCATAACTGCAAACTGCCTTCTGCGCATTTACAAAACGTGTTTCAAAGTTCAGTATTTTCAGAATCGACATTTAGACGTAAACCGGTTTTATCGTACGAACGTCGTATTTTAGTTTGCGCTTACATTCTGATTTCCATCATAACTGCAAACTGCCTTCTGCGCATTTACAAAACGTGTTTCAAAGTTCAGTATTTTCAGAATCGACATTTAGACGTAAACCGGTTTTATCGTACGAACGTCGTATTTTAGTTTGCGCTTACATTCTGATTTCCATCATAACTGCAAACTGCCTTCTGCGCATTTACAAAACGTGTTTCAAAGTTCAGTATTTTCAGAATCGACATTTAGACGTAAACCGGTTTTATCGTACGAACGTCGTATTTTAGTTTGCGCTTACATTCTGATTTCCATCATAACTGCAAACTGCCTTCTGCGCATTTACAAAACGTGTTTCAAAGTTCAGTATTTTCAGAATCGACATTTAGACGTAAACCGGTTTTATCGTACGAACGTCGTATTTTAGTTTGCGCTTACATTCTGATTTCCATCATAACTGCAAACTGCCTTCTGCGCATTTACAAAACGTGTTTCAAAGTTCAGTATTTTCAGAATCGACATTTAGACGTAAACCGGTTTTATCGTACGAACGTCGTATTTTAGTTTGCGCTTACATTCTGATTTCCATTATAACTGCAAACTGCCTTCTGCGCATTTACAAAACGTGTTTCAAAGTTCAGTATTTTCAGAATCGACATTTAGACGTAAACCGGTTTTATCATACGAACATCATATTTTAGTTTGCGCTTACATTCTGATTTCCATTATAACTGCAAACTGCCTTCTGCGCATTTACAAAACGTGTTTCAAAGTTCAGTATTTTCAGAATCGACATTTAGACGTAAACCGATTTTATCGTACGAACGTCGTATTTCAGTTTGCGCTTACATTCTGATTTCCATCATAACTGCAAACTGCCTTCATAGATTTACTTTAACATCATCTCGCTTAATCTTAAGTTAAAGTAATCTTAGAATTGGCTTTTATACCAAAATCGCTTTTATTGTACGAACGAAGTTTTAATCGGCGAAAGATTTCCGCTGCACTAATTCACCCCCCCCTCTTAGTGCTCTTGATCCTAACAGGAATCTAGGCTTTGATGGTACCACCACCTGTTTAAGTGGTACTACCACTGGAATTCCTAGAAAAGCATAATCTGTGCTTTCCAGCTCCCAAGCGGTATTACCGCCTAGGCCTAATGGAACCATCGCCTAACCCAACCCTAGGTTATTGAATTGGCCTTCTAATAGGCCCATTTCGACCCTGGTTTAGGCACAATGGACTCCTAATCAAGTTAGCATAGTTATGCCCCAAAACTAACTCAATTAGACTTTAAACGACTTCGATCAAGACTTAACAACTCTAATTACAATCATGAAGCCTTCAGCACATTGTCTGGCAAGCTATATATTCATCTGGCACTTCGTTTGAACCTTTGACGTATCATTCTTTCCTTTGGCGTATTGCCTGATCCATCGGTATGTGGACCTCCCACAATATCCTATATTCTTGGCGCAAAACCCAATCCTTCTGGCCCGATGTCGGAACTCATGGCACGAAATCCATCTTTTGACACGTCGACCAATCCTTCGACCCGACATCTAATCTTTGACATGATGCTCTTCGGCCCAACATTTGTCACACCCCTCCCGACTTTATCATATTCAAGAGGCGTGAACCTGTCTTAAATCGATAACATTAAAATTTTAATCAATAATCTAATCCAGGATCCAAACACACATTTGAGGCCACTAAGAAAATATTCAAGTCATTCACATATATAAAACCTGTATAGTTTAAAATCATATATCACATCACTCGATGAATCATAAAATCTAAAACTAACTCACCAAGATAATAACGACCTCAAAAATCCACAAGTGTGAGATTCTATACAATTACAAAACCAACATTTACCATATGTTCATATCGTTACATAAATTAAACTTCTAAAATCCTAAACGTGAGAGGTCCTTTAAACTTTTACAAAACTCATAAGTTCATATTTACCATCAATATTTCATTAGACACTAAGTGTACTTATACAACAAAAAAATATCAACCAATAATGATTTGCCCCAAAATCTTCTAGCTTTCCACTACCTCAGCTCAATTTAAATATTTTAGCAAGTGATAAGCTATCTTGAAAAATTTATATAACAACAGAGTGAGCATATAAAGCTTAGCAAGCGATTAATATATCCAAGACAAAAGAGGACAGTTTCAAATAAACAAGATATCAAAATACAAGACAAGGATACAAGAGTTCATAAATAGCCACTTATCGAATGTAGAATTACAATGTCATTTTGTTCGAATCATGTTTTGTTCATATTAAGGGAGTAAAGATTAATTGGAGTATATAAATGATATAAGAAGCATTTCAAAACATATCAATAGCATATAAAATATTTCAGAGCATATCAATGGTGTATGAAATGTTTCAAAATATATTAATGGAATATGAAACATTTTAGAGTATATCAATGACGTATGAAATGTTTCGGAGTATATCAATAACAAATGAAATATTTCAAAGCATATCAATGACATATGAAATATTTTGGAGCATATCAATGACATATAGAATATTTCAATGCGTATCAATAGCATATGAATATTTTAGAGGCATAAGAAGTATTTTAGAATATATTAAAGAACAAATATGAAACAGAAGTTCAAACATCATATTTGTCGTTGCATTCATTTCATTCTTATCTAAAGCACACATAGGAGCACATAACCAAAACTCTAGATATCATATGAAACACATAAAATGTGAAGTGGAATCTCAAATATAATTCTGGAGCATCCCGAGCTCTAAGTATACACCCATTAACATTTCTGGTAAAGGTCCAGATAATCCCTTTACCATTTCTAGCAAAGGTCTAAATAATTCCTTTACCATTTCTGGCAAAGGTTCAAATAATCTCACAAATACTATAGTACAAAAAGACATTGTGAACAATAAAATTAGTATATATTGGAAATACATGTGGAATAATGAAATGCATGTGCCTATACGAAACATTGTGATACAAATATAAACTTTACATAATAGATTCAGGTATGCAAATAATTGAAAGACAAGAGTATATAAGAATTCAAAGCAATAATGTAAAGCTCAACTAAAGTAAGGATTTTAGTTAAAATCAATTTAAAAAAAAATAAAACAAGAATTGGTAGAATCGATAAAAGCTTGATTCTGGCAAAATTTGATAGGCACGTTTTATAAACTATTCGAATCATCAATTATGCTCCACTTTACACAAAATGATATCATTCGAAAGATATATCAATCTAGTTTTAGATAAATTAAATTTTATATGAATTGGGGTTTTCAACAAGGAGTTATAAATAGTTTAGTAACCAAAGGTAAGAGAATATTATCTCTGTTTTGTAGAATTCATAGAGTTGACTAGAATAGATACTTCAATAGGCATTTATGCTCCAAATCTTTTAAATAAGATATACAAAGAAATATTTTTGAGTCTAGTTTCTAATAATCATGTTTTGCATGAATCGAAGTTTCCATCAAAGAGTTATAATAAGAAAATTCTAAAAGGTCTGAATCATTAATCTCTGTTTTATAGATTTCATAGGGTCAGTTGAAATAATAGTTTGGATAGGTAATTAGACTCTAAATTTATCAATCTTGGTATAAAAAAATATTTATGATGGTTGATAATGCTTTATTGTTAGATAACGATTTCGTAGCCCTAGTAGTGTATCTGGTCCTTAGACTTGAGACACCAAAGATGTTCTGTATGAGTACTCCACTCTTTGATATCGAACTTATGGGTCTAGAGGTTCCAGATCTAGCTCAGCTAGTCATTGAGAGTGGTAGCCAACCTTATAAGGGCTATTGAGTATCGATAGAGGATCATCCACTCTTGATGTCATGAGAGGAATATCTCATGTATCCTTGCTCAGATAAATCTCTAGCTAGGGTCATTCGGATTGAGAGAGAAAGAGTTCTTTGGAAGAATCCGATTAGAGCAAGACTCGAGTAGAAACTATATGGGTCTGACAGTACCATACTCGGTATATGGTCTTTGGGGTATTAGATGGATAAGAGACTATAGATACATGATAACTGAGAATAGACAGGTCCAATAGATTAGATTTCCTTGTATCGTTTGGGGACTACAGCGTAGTGGCCTAGTATGTTCATAGTCAATGAGTTAAGTGAATTATTATGAAGATAATAATTCATTGAGCCAGAAGAAGTTCTAATAGGTATGACTTATAGCCAGCTCAATATTGGTCCTATAAGGTCACACACATATAGTAGGCATTGCAACGAGTAGAGGTTCGAATATGAGATATCTATTAGAGCCCCTATCTTATTGGAAGTCCAATAAGCCCTTGAATTATTGGATCCTATGGATGAGATCCAATAAGAGCCAATGAGAGATTATTGGATAGAGATCCACTAATCTAAGAGGCTTGGGTAGTTGGATGGAGATCCAATACCTAATAGGGCATGATCCATTAGGGTTAAGTTGATAGGAGGCATCTATTAATAGGAGAGAACTAAATGTTCATAGGCTAGAGCTTTTCTCGGTTGTCATCTCCTATTCTCCTCTCCCCTTCTCCTCATCAGATAGTAGACTTGGAAATTCGAGAAGTGTCGTCACAGCCCTGCTATGTGAATCACCGCTAAAGAAGAGGGCACTTGACTTCCTTCATCCTCTCCTCTAGATCTGCAGAGATTCAGGGATATACGATCTCCCTAGGTAAAACACAATATTTCATATATGTAGTTTTTGGTTTTACGGATTTTGCACACTAATCTTCGTACAATGACGAACACAATTTATGAAAAATTTGGAGATTTTTATTTTCTATTCTTCCACTGCGCATGTGATGTCGCCCCTAGATTTCCCAACATATGTAATACATCATATCATTACTTACATCATAAGTTCAAGTATTGCATCCAATCCATCATACATAATAAAATTTCATTATACATACATGATCATCATCATACCTTCTCCCCCTTTGTCATCAACAAAAAGGAGAAGTACAACTAGCAAGTTTTTTTAATTATGCAAGCTAGTAAGATAGTAAGTTTTCAACATGCAAGCTAACAAGTTTCACTTATGAAAGTTAGCAAAATTTTTGCTTCTTTTAAAAAGTGCAAAATAGTATGTTTGTTGTTCTTTGTGATGTTCAAGCTAGCAAGTTTTTCTCCTTGAAATATGCAAGCTAGCAAGTTTCCTTCTCTTTGAAATGTGTAAGCTAGCAATACTTTCTCCCCCCTTTATTATTGTTAAAAAGAAGGAAATAATATAATATTATAATTATTTTCCCTTTACATCAATTTTCACATTATGACAAAGATAAATAACAAAGATAAATTTATATCAATATTTCGATCATAAAAAAATAAAAGATCAAGTCATGGATACCAAAAGACCATGTATCATTTTTGATAAATCTCTTCTTTTGTAAATATAAGGAATGATAGGAAAAAATCTTGATTCAAAAAGAAAACTCAAGTCAGAAAAATCAAGAAATCAAGATAATGATCTGAAAAAAAAATGTATAAGAAGAGTTTATGCATTGAGATTTAATAATTTGGGAGATTTAACAATCGAGAAATCTTCTTTTGGGAGATTTAACAATTTACCTAAATTTAACATTACTTTTGGTTCGCTTGAGATGCTAGCAATTTTCTTTCTCTCCTTTGTTATTATAAGAAAGAATAAGAGGGAAATAATACAATGGTGCAATTCATTTCCTTCTTACATCAATGCTCTAAGCATCACATAAGGTATACAACCATAAACATTAAGGAAAGGTACAAAAAAATTACATCAATGATCATCACATGAAAAATATCAAAGATTATGAAAGATCAATACAGAAGATCATTAGTCTTTTGTATTTATTAAGAAAAACTTCAGAACATAAGAGATCAATTTGATTATCAATACAAAGGAGTCATAATGAATCACAAGTTAAGAAATTAATATTATAATTTGTATAAATCTTCTCTTAAATAATAAGAAGGAATGACATAAGAGATCTTGATTTATAAAATATTACAAGTTATAATTCTGAGGAATCAAGAGAAAAATCATCATTCATTTAGGTAATACTCCTCTTTAGTAAACAACGAAAAGAAATATTGGGAGATCAAAGATCTTGATTCAAAAAATCTCAAGTATCAAGTTCATGATTTGGATAAAACTCATTCAAATTTAATTTGTCAAATCATCAAAATCACTTTCTTAAAAGATTCATAAAAAATAACATAAATAGATTCATTAATATCTTTTTGAAAGATTCGATAAGCTTTTAGGGATAAAGACATTCTCAAGAATAATGCATTACCCTTTTTTTTATTTCAATTTAAGCGATTTCTTTCATACAAGCATACTCTTGTATAACATATTAAATAATAAAGCATCTTCAATCAAAGGATTTGTTACCAATAATTCTAATTCTAATATTTTTCCTTTATTATTTCGGCTAGTGAGCTTTATTAAGTATTTTGGATCTTCGATCATGAGCCTTGAGCATCTACTATCATTTTTGCTCCTAGCTTTTGATTTTAGAGATGTCTACAAGAAGGGTGGGTTTGTTTTAGGTATCCATTTAGCTTTGGGTCCCTCGTGGTTTGATATATTATTCTTAGCTTTTGGCATTAAGTCATTCATGGTTACTTTAGGAACTCAAATCAATTTATGTGAGTTATACTTTTTAAATAAATATTTATATATAAAATGACCATATCTACCGTAAAAATTACATTTATTTCCAAGTAAAATATATAAAGTGGGTCCTTTTTATGAACATGACCTTTATTAGCAATGACCATGTTTAAAGATTTGTTACCTATTTTAAATGTTTCTAATGTTTCTTATAGTAAAATATTTTCTTTCTTAAGTAAATTTAACTTTTCACACTTAGTGCAAGGAGCTAACATACAACCATCATACTTATTTTTTAATTTTTTAAATTCATTGACAAGAGAAGCATGATCCTTTTTTAATAGTTTATATTTTTTATTAACTAACTTACATTCATCATATAAATTATTAAAAGCATTAAGTAAATCATCATAAGTTAAATGAGATTTGTTTGAGTCACTTGCCTCGTCATTAAGCGCCATTAGAGCGTAATTTGTAACTTCGTCTTTGTTGATTGGCTCCTCGTCTTCGGATGCACTCAAATTATCCCAAGTCGCCTTGAGTGCTTTCTTCTTCTTTGGTAGCTTCTTCTTCATTTAGGGACATTCATTTTTGAAGTGCCCTGGCCTTTTGCATTTGTAGCAAGTCATTGTGTTATTTTTAATTTTCTTCTCATGTTCGTCATATGCAATACATGTTATTTCATAAGTCATTAAAGATCCGATAAGTTCTTCAAGCGAAAAATTATTTAAGTCGCTTGCCTCTTGTATTGTTATTACTTTAGGATCCCAACTTTTTGGAAGGGATCTTATTATTTTATTAACAAGTTTAAAATTAGAAAAAAATTTACCAAGTGCTTTTAGACCATTGACGACATTTGTAAAACGGGTGTACATGTTTCCAATGGTTTTGCTTGGTTTCATACAAAACAATTCAAAATCATGCGTCAAAAGATTTATCTTATATATTTTTACTATATTCGTGCCTTCATGAGTTACTTCTAGTGTGTGCCAAATATCATGTGTAATTTTACATAAAGTGTTGAATCTCGAATTTTGATGATAAAACCAATTGATAGTATTTATGATTTAATATGCGTTTTGAGTGACGGATGATGCTTCGATCAGGATGAGACAATTAAAACAGAAAGAATCATGTTGGGCCGGAGCGAACATGTCAGAAGATAAGACGTCGGGCCGGAGGATCGGTCGACGTATTGACAAAAGGCTTTAGGCCATGGTTTCGGGCATCGAGCCAAGAAGAGTGGATATTGCGCCAAGGATATCGGAGTTGCGGAGGTCAACTGGCCAATTTGGCAATAGGCCGCAAGAGAGGACGATGCGTCGAAGAATCGGATGAAGCATCAATGGACCAATGACATGCTGGATAACATGATTCATGCTTAGTAATAATTGTCTAGATCGAAGTGTGTTTTTATGTGTGTAGGATTGACTACGATAGCAAGGCATAAAGTAAAATGAAGTCCTAGAGTCAAGAACGCGATTTCATTGGGAGTTCAAAAGTTCATCGAAAGTCCAGACGTTCGTCGGAAGTTCTACAAGAACCAACCAAGAAGTCTAGGAGCTTGCCAAAGAAGCTCATCGGAACTCGCCAAGAAGATCGTCGTGAAGTTCAGGAGCTTGCTAGGAGTTTGCTGGAACATTGCCAAGAGTTCATCGGAAGTTCGCTGGAAGATCACCAAAAGCTCGCGGAAGAGGAATTGACGTACCGGCACAAAGACTGCTTTGATTGTCTTAGTTATTATAGTTAGATTAAAAATTAAGCTAGGATTGGTAGGTAATCTCACTAGCTTAGTTAGGGGCCAACTGGGCCCTTAATAGGGCTGAATTGGGCAGGATTGAACAGCCCATTCAGCACCTGAAAATATGGCCGGCGGTGGCACCGCTTGGGAGACTCAGTCTCCCAAGAATTCTGGGTGGTGGTACCGCCCCTGTCATGCGGTGGTACCGCCGGCAGTTAATGCTGCCAGCGGTGGTACCGCCCTTGTCAAGCGGTGGTACCACCCAGTATAGGGTGTCAAGCGATGGTACCATCAGATTGGGCAGTGGTACCACCCAATGCAGTGTCAGTGTCAGACTGACACTAACAGTGGTACCGCCCAGCATAGGCGGTGGTACCGCCCATACCCGGGAGACCCGGGATGAGATATTTTTATGCTCCAAGTTTGAATCAACTGGAGGCCTATAAATACCCCTCTTATCCCTAGTTAACACACATAAGCACAGAGTATTTAAAAGTGAGAAAATGCTACTGTAATCTTGTGTGAACTCCTCTCATTCTTCTAAGTGTTAGAATAATTTGAGAGAGGAGTGAGTGGAGGTGTAAGGGTTATCTCCTAAACCCGGTAAAAGGAGAAAAGAGTTATAAAAGGTGGTTGGCCTTCGTCTATTGAAGAAGGCTTTTAGTGGATACCGATGACCTCGACAGAGGAGGAATCCGAAAGTGGATATAGGTCACATTGACCGAACTACTCTAAATTCTGGTTTGCTTTTCTTTTTGTGCAATTTACTTTAACTACAAATTATTTCATAGCAAACTACTTCTTCTCCTCCACTTACTTTTACTTCGTTTATGCTCTTATACATTCAAGTTATTATCTTTCCAAATCGGTTTCAATCGAACGTACAAAACATTTTTCAAAATCGAAAAATTTTCTGCTGCACTAATTCACCCCCCCCTCTTAGTGCCGCTCTTGATCTTAATAATTAGTATCAGAGCCACGTTCGTTTCTCATTTGGTTTAACACCCAAGAGAAATGGCTCTTTTGGGCTTTTAAGAGGGTCACTCTCTCATTCATCCTCCCTTGTTTAATAGAACAGACTACATATATTGAAAAACTCAAATGAGAGTTTTCTTACTTTCTTTTGATTTAAATTTATGGAGTATTGTGGAAAACGGTTTTTGAATGTCTTCTCTTCCAATGAACCATTGGAATGATTTGGAGAAGAAGATGTTTTCTTTAAATGCTAGAGCTATGAATGCTCTATTTTGCGCCTTAGACAAAACTGAGTTTAATCGGGTTTCTACTTGCAAAATGGCCTTTGACATTTCGCATACTCTTGAAATCACACATGAAGGCACTAGCAAAGTCAAAGATTTGAAAATCAACTTTTTGATGAATGATTTTGAGTTGTTTTGTATGGAACCAATAGAGACTATTGGAGACATGTACACCCATTTTACGGATATCGTCAATAGTCTAAAAAGACTTGGTAAAAGCTTTTCGAATTTTAAACTCGTTAACAAGAGTTTACGATCACTTTCTAAAAATTGAGATTCGAAAGTAACGACTATACAAGAATCAAAAGATCTTAAT
This sequence comes from Musa itinerans, assembly GCA_001649415.1. Taxonomy (NCBI): domain Eukaryota; kingdom Viridiplantae; phylum Streptophyta; class Magnoliopsida; order Zingiberales; family Musaceae; genus Musa; species Musa itinerans. Next base: position 20,794 of record LVTN01000837.1, on the reverse strand, counting down.
AATTTTTCACTTGAAGAACTTTTTGGTTTATTGATGACATATGAAATGGCTCACAATGCACAAAATGAACTTGAGAACAACCTTCCAAAGAACATGAAGGATTTAGCACTTCGAACAAAAGAAGACCACTCGAGCATAAGCTCAAGTGATGGTGAAACAAAATTAAAGATGAAATTTAAAAAATTCATGAAACAAAATTAAAGAACAAAAAGAACGCAACTACTTGCTATGAATGCAAGAAGAGGGAAGCACTTTGGGATGAATCAAGCTTATCCGAAGATAAGGAGAAAATTAACAAAGGCGAGATTGTAAACTATGCCTTAACGACTTTCGACGATAAGGTAATCGAAACCCCCTTAATTTATTTCGAAATTACATAATGCTTTTCATGAGTTGTTCTTAAATTAGTTTAGAAAAATTATATATATTTTTTGAATATTGCATGATGTAATAAAAATAAAATTTTAGGAATCATGCTTATCCTTCTAGTAATTTTTGAAAATGATCATGAAAATTATATATTTTATGAAAATACAATAAAATGTTAATCTAATGCTTGCACACCAAATATGATTAATCTTATATATGTGTTTAATAAGCAATAATGTATATCTTAATGATTTTCATATTGCCTTCCGATTATAAATGATGATGCATGGCTTTTGTATGGAAAACTAAGCATGAAAAGTTAGATTCACCTAAAATGAAAAACGTATGACTACAACAAACAAAATGATCTTGATGAAAAATACTTTATGTTTGATGAAATCAATTTCGATGATGCATAATGATGTAACTATGTAATGAAAATATTAAAAGTTTTGGTACCATGCTTGGTGATTTTATACTATGCATGAGATTTAGAAATGATGCATGATGATTTTTGTGATTTATG
>LVTN01000837.1:1434-19712 GCA_001649415.1 Musa itinerans | reverse complement strand
TGAATCATGTCTTTTGGTATTTACATGATCTTCTCTCTCATGATATGATTTATTTTTGTATTCATCACCCAATTAACTTTTCTTGATGAGATAAAATGGATGTGATGAAATGAAATTATGCATGAAATACAAATGAGAAGTTATGATCATGCATGATAGGAAGTAATGTAATTTATATACCATCATGATTTGAAATACTATGATTTGTTGCTAATATTGATATAATTATGAATGATGATTTGGAATCATGCATATAATGATGATTTTATATTTTGAAAATATACATGATGATTTGGTATTATGCATGTAATACTTCAACTTATGTTAACGATGCATGCAATGATGAAATATTCATGATAAAAAATTATTTTGACACTCACGACTTGATTTTTCATCTTTGTTATTTACCCTTGTCATAATTTTAAGAATGTAGTAAAGGGAAATGAATTGCACTATTGTATTGTTATTCCCTTCTATCTGACAATAACATAGGGGGAGCAAATTTTGCTAGCTTGCATACTTCAACAAGAAGCAAAAAGCTTGCTCATCTCAAAAGATGTACAAAATTTTGCCAACTTTCATACGTGTAAAATTTGCTAGCTCATAAATTGTAAGGAGAAAAACTTGCTTGCTTGCTTGCATATCTAATGAGAAGCAAAAATTATAAATACACATCGCAAAAAGAGGCAAAACTTATTAGTTTGCTTAAGCAAGAAATGCTATCTTGCAATCTCAAGCAAAAGTGCTATCTTGCTTATCTCAAGAAGTAAAACTTAGAACTTGCATATTGCAAAATGAAGTAAGAATTGCTAGCTTGCATACTTCAATAAGAAAGCTATCGTGCATTTGCTTTCAAAATATTGCTAGCTTACACTTTCTAAAATGATAGAAAATTTTTTTTTGCTAGCTTGTATGTTGTAAACTGGCTATCTTACTACCTTGCATATCTAAAATTTGATAGCTTGTATGTTTTAATATGATGTAGCACTTGCTAAATTTGCTAGCTTGCATAATGATAAAAATAGAGATTATGTTAATTATGCAATGATTTGAACTTGTATATCTTAAACACTTGAAAGTTGCACTTCTCCTTTTTGTTGATGACAAAGGGGGAGAAGTATGATAATGTTATGCATAAGTTTTATGATAATATGTTGCTTGGATTTTTGAATCCAAGAGTTCTATCAATATGGCATATTGATAGGGGGAGTTTGTTTAAACTCCGGGAGTTAAGGTTAACTCTATCATCAATTGGTTATCATCATCAAAAAGGGAGAGATTATTGAATCTCAGATTTTGATGATAAATCAATTGATAGTATTTATGATTTAATCTATATTTTGAGTGACGCAGGATGAGACAATTAAAGCAGGAAGAATCATGTTGGGCCGGAGCGAACATGCTAGAAGATTGGACGCCGGGCTGGAGGATCGGTCGACGTATCGACAGAAGGCTTCGGGCTATGGTTTCGGGTATCGAGCCAAGAAGAGCGGATATTGTACCAAGGATATCGAAGTTGCGGAGGTCAACTGGCCGATTGTGCAATAGGCCGCAAGAGAGAACAATGTGCCGAAGAATCGGGTAAAGCATCGATGGACCAATGACAAGTCGAACAACATGATTCATACTTAGTAATAATTGTCTAGATCAAAGTGTATTTTTATGTGTGCAGGATTGACTATGATAGCAAGACATAAAGCAAAATGAAGTCCCACAGTCGAAAACGTGATTTTATTGGGAGTTCGAGAGTTTGTTGGAAGTCCAAATGTTCGTCGAAAGTTCTACAGGAACCAATTGAGAAATCCAGGAGCTTGCCAAAGAAGCTTATCGAAACTCGCCAAGAAGATTGTCGAGAAGTCTAGGACCTTCCCGAGAGTCCACTGGAACATTGTTGGGAGTTTATCGGAAGTTCGCCGGAAGATCACCGTAAGCTCGTCAGAAGAGGAATTGACGTGCTGGCATAAAGACTGCTTTGATGATGTCTTAGTTATTGTAGTTAGATTAAAAATTAAGTTAGGATTGGTAGGTAATCCTACTAGCTTAGTTAGGGGCCAATTGGGCCCTTAACAGGGCTGAATTAGGCTGAATTGAACAGCTCATTCAACACCTGAAAACATGGCCGGCGGTGGCACTGCCTGGGAGACTCGGTCTCCCAGGAATTCTGGGCGGTGGTACCGCCCTTGTCAGGCGGTGATACCGCTAGGGCTCAGTCTCCAAGCTCTATTAGGCGGTAGTACCGCCCAGACTGAGCAATGGTACCACCTAGTATAAGGTGTCAAGCGATGGTACCGCTAGACTGGGCGGTGGTACCGCCCGTACCTGGGATGAGATGTTTTTATGCTCCAAGTTTGAATCAACTTGAGGCTTATAAATACCCCTCTCATCCCTAGTTAACACACACAAGCACAGAGTATTTAAAAATGAGAAAATACTGCTGTAATCTTGTGTGAACTCCTCTCCTTCTTCTAAGTTTTAGAATAGTTTGAGAGAAGAGTGAGTGGAGGTATAAGGGTTATCTCCTAAACCCGGTAAAAGGAGAAAAGAGATGTAAAAGGTGGTTGGCCTTGGCCTATTGAAGGAAGGCCTTTAGTGGACGCCGGTGACATCGACAGAGGAGGAATCTGAAAGTGGATGTAGGTCACATTGACCGAACTACTCTAAATTCTGGTTTGCTTTTCCTTTTGTGCAATTTACTTTAAATGCAAATCATTTTATAGCAAACTGCTTCTTCTCCTCCTCTTGCTTTCACTATGTTTACGCTCTCATACGTTCAAGTTGTTATCTTTCCAAATCGGTTTCAATCGAACATACAAAACATTTTTCGAAATCGAAGAATTTTTCGCTACATTAATTCACCCCCCCTTCTTAGTGCCGCTCTTGATCCTAACATAAAGAAATATAATTAAACTTATTTTTGTCTAAAGCATAAAATAGAGCGTTCATAGCTCTAGCATTTAAAGAAAAAGTCTTCTTCTCCAAATTATTCTATTCATTCATTGGTTTGGAAGACTTTTGAAAACTACTTTCAACAATTTTCTATAAACCGAAATCCATAAAAAGTAAAAAAGCTCTCATTCAAGTTTTCGAATACGTGTAGTCTGTCCCATTGTACATAGGAGAATGAATGATAGAGTGACCCTCTAGGCAGCCGGTAAAAGCTAGTCTCTTGGGTATTAAACCAATTGAGAAAAACCTTGGCATTTGCTAATCATAAAATTTTAAAATAAAAAATATTATTATGCATCATAAAATTATAACAATCCTAACATCAAGATTTTAAAACATAAATCAAAATTAATTAAAAAAAAAGGATCCTACCTCTCCTTGGTTATCCTTTCCTCGATATCATCTCCTTGGGAAGTCCTCTCCTCAATCCTCCAATTATTAGGCTCGGTGAGGAATGAGGGAGGAGGAATCCCCTTTATATACGAGAAGATGATATCTCCCTGAAAGGTAAGTAATAATTTAATTTAATTTTTAATTTATTTTTATTTTACTTTCATAAATAGAAAGAAATATAATATTCATTTCTTATAGTTCACACATGTAAACTATTTACTTCCTAAAAATCAAATCATTCATTAGAAAATAAATTAATTAATAATTTGATTGATTAGTAGAATTCTTAACCTATCCATGATTAAGGAAACCAAATTTAATCATTTCCTATTTCCTTAACTATAGTACACAAACATAGAAGTTAATAATAAAGTAATACATCATTTATAGTAATTAATTTATGCTAAGGGAGTAATTATCGGTGATTACATTTCTCCCCCACTTAATAGAAATTTAGTCCCCAAATTTTGATTAAAAATAATATTAATCAATATAGTTAGCTTTTGAAATACTAAGTGAAAGGACAAAACTAAATTAGCTTGAAAAATATTTTGATTAAATGTATCACTCAGAAAACTTTTAAGTCAAAAATATTTTTTTTATCATAAAATATATGATAGATTAATGAAACTTATTGAATAAATTTGATTTTAGATTACCTATAACAAGTATATCAAATTCTATATCCAATAAATTAATAAAATTTTTAAGTTTTAAAAATTAATTGATTGTTAACATAAAATATATGTTGAGGTATAACTCAACAAACAATTGAAATGATGAAAATTTATCCAACTATTCAACATATATTTTTTTATAATTTTAAATTATTTATATATTATATGTGTCAAAGAAATAACATTATATTTAATTCCCATTAGACTCGTCATTGCATTAAATAAATAATATTTGATAATTAATTTGACATTAAATTAAAACTCTATTTAAATTAATTACTCATACAATTAAGTTTAAATATCAATGCATGATCAAATTTATTCAACTTTAAAAACACATATTTTATTAATATCAATAATAACTTCTATAAACCATCCTAGCACATATCAAATCTAATCTCAATTTTAAGAATAATATATGGTAACAAAAATTATAGAGGTAAATGCTTTTTAATTTATATTTGTAAAAGATCTTATAAAATTTTGAACTTAAAATTATCAAAACTTTTACATCTAAGAGAATAATTGATACTTAGTATAATCTTCAATTAGTAAAACTAGATATGTTAACTATAAACATTCATAATAGTGTAAGACAAAACTGTAAAAGATAATTAATCATCGATCCTAAAGAATCCATACAGTAACAAATATGTTTTATTAAATTTACTCTATTCATAATTATAGATAAAATAATATTCTAAAACAAAGGGTAACAAAAATAATATGTCAAACTATAATAGAAATTATGTCAAACATCCTTCATTATAATCTACTTTAAATTTATGACAAAATTATATGAATGAATTTTAGATCTCCAACATAAAACTGATATGGTTGAAATAATAAATGCTATAAGACTTGTGCAACAAACTTAATTTATTTACTTTTTATAAAATAAAATAAAAATCTAAATATTTTATAGTGAACATAAGCATAATATAATATTTCTAGTCAGATTACCAAATTATTATTATTATTATTATTATTATTATTATTAGTATTAGATATAAATCTAATATATGCATCTGCGTGAATAACTAAGTCAGTTAATAATATTTATTTATCATATATATCTCAAAAGGAAAATAATGTATTCTACGATTAAATTAACCACCCTTATCTACTTTGTAAAAAGGAGAGAAGAGGGTAATGGCAAAATCATATTCAAAATATAAAACCTTGTGGGAGTTTATAAAATAAACAATACAACACTTATTTTAATTTAGAGAAAAAATTTAAATTTTGGCCTTTTACTCAATAATCTCATTCCAAGTCATTTAACCAGATTCTCTTTAAGTAACATCTTTAATCAATTACTTTTTTATAAAGAAACTCATATTTACTCACTAAAATGATCCTAATATCTTAAATTCATGTTTTAGTTGCATTATAATCTAATTCTCAAAATATAAATTTTAAAATCTAATTGGGTAATCTAATATTCTAACCCTAAGATCCCATATTCCAATAAGTCCTCAAAATCATTGCTCTGATATCACATCCTAGATTTATAAAAATAATAATAAAATTAGTATTTTATTATCCATAATTTACATAATAAACTCTCTCTTTTTTTTTTCCTTCATCCTTGAATTATCGGTAGGGTCACAAGTTTTCTCCACTCAAGTTTTAGATCTATTACAAAGTAGTAGAATTACTCATAAAATAAATATAAGATAAAAATATATCAACAACCATATGCTGGTAGGAACCTTGAAAAAATCATAAAAATAATCTTCAATATTCGTGTAATATAAATAAATATCAATAATTCAATAAGAAATGATAATATATCGATTCATCATAAAACTTATGTATCATAAAAATAATAATAATTTCTTACATAATAAATAAAATCATGCATCAGCCACATGCAACACATACATAATAACTAGATAACAATGGTGTACATCACACCCGATGATGCACTCTCCCAATAGCGAATGGAAAGGTATATTTCACGGGATGGATTCCTCCCAACAACGAATTGAAATAATCCATATCGCACTCCCAATAGCGAATGGAGTGGCATCCCTCACCCGTCCAAGTGGGGACACATTCCTCCCAATATCGGATGGAGGAACCATCTAACTATCACGTCTGATGGCCCACTAATCTCTGAAGGGAATCGCCATACCTGCCCTTGGTAGGGATACATAAACATCTATGATCATTTATTTACACTCATCCATTCACTCACGTATACATCAAGAAATCAATAAGATTAAATATTATGAGATACCATATTTGATATGAATCTGCTAGTCTATATTAATTGGTAGCTTTGCACTGTGATGAGCCCGTAGCTTCTTCACATATTGCACTTCCATTGTGAACTACTAGCCTAGTCATATCTACTACATAGTAATAATCATATCAACATCATAAACTTAAGAAAGTAAAAACCAATAATCATTTTTATATGACATCTTCAAATAAAATATTTAAATTCATCAAATCCTAAATGTATGAAATATCAATCTCTCAATAGTTCTCAATCAACCAACACCCTAATTGGAATAGCTCAATTGACTTAAACCAAACTCAATTCGATTATGATCTAATGGAACTAACCTCAAATCATTATAAAACCAGTTTGGAATTATTCTAAATCGGCTTTAATTGATCAAACCTATATGATTTAGTGAATTAACGAGCTCAAACCAATAGAGAGAAAGGAAATTAGACTATGTTCTATAGTGCTAACTCAAACTGAACTAACCCACCTGAGTCTTGGATGGGTCACATACGCTGCATATGCTTATTCCAAATAATATGTTGAGTTGAGGTACAATAAACTATATAAAAGGAGCGACGATATATCTAATACAAATCGCATAGTTGGGCAAGCTTAACTTTATAGACTAGGCTAAGCCTCACTTATAAGTTGGGCTGAGCCTTACTATTAAACTAGGTCATGCTTTGCTCGTGAATTGATCGTACCTAGACACATGAGTTGGGGTCATATATGACCACATGGATTGGGTCGTGCCTAGTCCATGAGCTGGCCTATGCTTGGCCACATGGTTGGGTCATACCTTACCATATGGGTTAGGTGGTCAGATGGATTGGATCATACCTAACCATATGAGTTGGCCCATGCCTAGTCACATAGTTGAGTCATACCTTACTACATGGGTTGGGTCATACATGGCCACATGGACTAGATCGTACCTAGCCACATGGGTAGGGTCATGCATGCCCACATGGGTTGGGTCATACATTGTCATATGGGATGGCTCCTACCTGGTCACATAGGTTGGGTCATGCCGAGTCACATGGGCTAGGTTGTACTTGACCATATGGGCTGGGTTGTACATGAACACATGGGCTGAGTCGATCCAGTTTGACATATCAACTTGACTCAAGTTAGACCCAAATTAGACTCCTCTTATCAAATTAGATTTCAATATCTAAAATTATTAATGAATAATTCAAATCCATTAATTAAAATTTTTAATTCATGATCTTAAATTTAAAACTAATTACATTATATAAATTTATACATAATTCTTGAAACATAGATATATTTAATTAAATAAATTAGAACTATTAGGCTAATCCAAAAATAAGAATTTTAATAATTAAATCAATATTAAAATTTACTTAAGCTTAAGAGATTAATATAAATCAAATAATTATTCTAACATCATAAATCAATTGTCATTATTTAGTAATCATGAAATTCGAAATTGAAATATCATTATGCATCATAAAATTACAACAATCTTAACATTAAGATTTCAAAGCATAAATCAAAGTTAATTAAAAAAAAAAATCTTAGCTCTTCTCGGCTATTCTTTCCTCAATATCATCTCATTAGAAAATCCTCTCCTCAATACTTAAATTATTAGGCTTGGTGAGGAATGAGGGAGGAACAATCACCTTTATATAAAAGAAGATAGATCTTTCTCCGAAAGATAAATAATAATTTATTTTTTAATTTATTTTTAAATTTATTTTTATTTTACTTTCACATATAAAGAAATAAATATAATATTTATTTCTTATAATTCACACACAAAAATAAAATGTAAATTATTTACTTCCTAAAAATCAAATCATCTATTCGGAAATAAATTAATTAATAATTTGATTGATTAGTAGAATTCATAATCTATCTATATGATTAAGAAAATCAAATTTAAGCATTCCCTTAACTATAGTACACAAATATAAAAATTTATAATAAAATAATAAATCATTTATAATAATTAATTTATGTTGAGTGAGAAATTATCTGTGCTTACAAACGCTTTGACGACGGGGGTTAGAGATCACAGACAGGACAGTCGTCGCTCTGATCTCTGCCTGTTTTCAGATCGGCAATCTGGCCTTGGGCAGCACAAGACTGTGTTCATCGGCACTGGATTAGCGGACATGTATACAAAACTGTCACGCATCACGAAGATTATGTGTTCATCGGCACTGGATTAGCGGACATGTATTCCAAATGCAGATTGCTTGCCAGTGCCCTGAAAGTGTTCGACAATACGAGGGACAGAAACGTGTTGACATGGAGCGACATGGTAGCAGGGTTCGCGATCCACGACGAAGGCAAGGCGGCGTTGAAGCTGCTGGAAGAGATGGTGAAGGAAGCCCTATGGCCCAATGCAGTTACCTTCACAGGATTGCTCTCTGCGTGTTGCCACCGTGGGCTGGCCGAGGAGGGTCTCTACCTGTTCGACGCCATGAAGAACAAGTTCGGAGTTGAGCCATTCATGCGGTTGCATGGTGGACCTTCTCGGGCGAGTTGGGATGGTAGAACAAGCACATGCGTTCGTAAGAATGCCTATCGAGCCAGACGCGATCGTGTGGAGGGCTTTGCTGGGCGCTTGCAGGATCTACAAGCATGAAAAGCTCGGGCGGGAGATTGGGAAGATTCTGCTGCTGTTGGAGAAGGGATCAACATAAAAGCCTGAACTGCGAAGATTACGTTGCACTATCAAATATGTATGCTGCAGCAGAAAGATGGGAGGATGTGTTGACACTGAGAGAAGCCATGAAGAATAATGCAGTACATAACAGACCAAATACAAGTGCAGTTTGAACCATCAAACTGGCAAAATGTGAACATAGAGGAAGGACTTAAAAGCAGATGAACAAATACATGCTGGGCAGCACATTCGTGCCCACTCTTCGGAGGGAGAGCTAATTTCACTGTGCAACCACCATTGTTTTTAGAGTAGTTCTGTACGCGAAAAGTAACTATTATCTTCAGGATTGTACATATTCTTGGTCTGCAATATTGTACATATTTTTGGTCCACAAAAGTAGAGAAACACACTATTTATCTGGGTGGCAGTTGTATGACAAAATATCCGCACTTGCAGCTGCGGCTGAGTTCCAACCAATGCATCTGTAGAATAGATGTTGTAAATTGTTGACGGCAGGATAGAAATCAAGAAAACTGTGTAAGTTCAACTCTATCAAGGACATTGTACAAGAAACATTTTAAATATATTGCGAGGGACCTGTTCTCTACCATAAACTAAAAAGATTGATTCCCTTCTAGATTTGTCGTGATCTGATCCGAACACCTCATAAATTTGATAGGTTTAAATCATTAGTCTAAAATGTTTAAGCGACTCATATAGTCCTATAACCCATGTTAAATATCCTTCCACATCTCTTAACATAAAAAGTATTAAAGAGAACCTAATATTGAACATGGCGAGCAATCCAAGAAACAAAGATTCTCCATTAAGATTGGATCTCACATGCACTGATGACAAACCTTATCTAAGTATAGAAAAAGCCATGACATCTTAGTTTCTATATTAAATGTGAAAGAAGTTTTGGATTAGTTTAGAGGGCTTTATGGATCTATTATTATCAATCTGAGTTTAAATATTTTGGGTCAATGATCGAAACTTCAACTTAATGGGTCAATTATCTCATCAGGTCGAATCATGATAGGATTCATTCCTTCACTTCATGAAATATGTCTTACACTGAAACGAAGCCCGTGTCTAGAACTTGGTAAAGCCATAATAGGTCCTTTTATTCGGAAAAGAAATTTCTGCAGGACACTAATGGAATTTTTAGATTGTCTGCAACAAATCATCTACAAAGGACCACTCTTCAGTCCCTCCCATATGGTTGTTTTCATAAAGAAATCCATTCAGTATCTTCCACGTGTTTGTTTCCATAGAGAAATGGATATCATTAAAGTTTGTTGACCAATACAAATGAACTATTGAGAACAAAAAATGGACCTTAGTTGGCAGCCATTAAGGGATTTTAACTCTTTTTCCAAAAGGCACCTGCATAAAACATTTGTTTCTTTTATCCTCCTTATTCAGCTATACAGCTCAAATTGTGAATGAAAGAGACATAATATTAGAGTTGCTTAACTCCTTTAGTTAATAGCCAGGACAGGAAAGAGAAGAAAAACAAGGGAGAGGGAAGTATTTGTCCCTACACCGAAGGCAACCCCATCATTACGTCATGTTTAGAATTGTATGTATAAATTACAGAACTAGTAGTCACTTACAATATTGACAACCATTTTGAAGCACACTGATAAACTTCATTCTTTTACATAGTCATAGAACTAGTACCTTAAACAAGAAGATACTCTTTAGCTCAAAAGTAATAAGATAGGATAAGATAAAAAGCTTGCCGATTAAACTAGGTCATAAACCAATTTGCTAGATCAAGTTTTTCGTCCCTATATTGGATAATCACACCAAAAGGAGATAGATAGCATCAACATTTGGTCCATGACTCCATTAACCAGCCTAATGTTGTAATGTTAGGTGAAGAATTTCGAAAAGATACTCCAGATCTTTTACAGGGATGTAAAGCCAAGTTAAGAAATGGATAAGTACATTTACCATGAAAAAATATAAAAAGAAAAGATCTAGGGATTGAACTATTTAAGCCTTCAACATAAGCTACTTTAAGTTTGTTTCGCACCGTAGTAAACAATTCTTTTAAATAAAAAAGGAGGCATCCAAGTCTCTTTTGATTCTCTCCTTGGCTGCATGCTTCCCAAAAGTACTCCAGGCTCCTAGGCACTAAAGTTCTTCCAGATCCAATACGGTTACAGACTGATTCAAGTCTGGTTTACAAAACAATTCCAGGCTAGGAATTCCTTTGCTACAAGTTGCATTTACTGGTTTTTCTCTTTGTCCGTTCCCCTGTTTTTGTTCATGTTATTTTACATGTTTCAAATAAATACATCTCATACAACATTATTCTGTTCTCTATGTCCCTTGATTTCTTTCTGAACTTCTAGCATATGTGCCATGTCGTTCTTCAAATTCCGGATCTTGGTTACCACACGAACTGCTTAAAATGTCAAAACTTTGACAAGTAAAATGCTGGATTAAGGATATCCTAGTTCACAAGTTCATCAGAAGCTTCTCTTATCAAGATTTGTAGCTATAGAAGATGAATCTTAAAAGCAGTCAAATAAAGGCTCGACTGAACTAGATTTCCTAACTCCAATCTATTTATATGCATAGGCCATGTTTTCAAACCACAAATAAGGGATTGGTTATTAAGATGGTCACACATGTACTTGTATAACATGCAGTTAACAATTAAAATAAAATGAACTTGCAATTCTATGATCCTGGAACTCTTTAGGATTAAATAAATCAGTATTCTCTTTGTCTATCAGCAATTGAATACCAGGGCAAGAGTAAGTGTTGCAAAGAAGAATTATCATGATAAACCAACAAGCTACAATTCTGAAAGGACCCTTTGCAGTTGTTTAGTGCATACAAATTATGAAAGTGTAAGAGAAACAAACATAGAGTAACAATCCAAATGATGTCACAAATAAAGCAATAATCATAAACTGTTGTGAGTGTAATAAAGCTGAACCTGAACTAATACAATGGTTTTCGATACGAGGGGGTTTTCTACTGATCTACAGCTACATTCTATTAAATCTGTGATCCTCCAAATTGCAAGCAACTTTATCTACCCAAAATAACCAGAAACTGAGCAATATGCAGAAGTAGCAGCTAGAAAGCAACCAAAAACAGACAAAATCACAATCCACTCACGTTTTAATCCTCTTTCTGCAATTAACTCCAGGCATTCATGCATCAGTTGCAAGACAAAAGCAGCAAGCTGAAGTAAAGCCAAGTAACAAGAGAATCAAAGTCGTTACCCATCACTTGGTCTCCATCAAGCTCAAAATAAGCCTCAAAACTTCGTCTCTCAGCTTGTCCACCGCATCAGCATCGACTTCCTCCTTCAAGGCAGCGAACCACCCGTCCTCCCCGTCCGCGCACCCGCCACGGGCAACATACCAGTCATAGACCACTTTGGCGATGGCCATCACAAACAACCCGCAGTCGTACCCGTTGGTCTGCTGCGGCGTGAACCCCTCAACGAACCGCGGGGGCTCGCCACCATCATCGACGAACCCGCTGACGGCGTGGAAAAGCCGCTCCCCGTGACACCGATTGGCGCCGCGGCAGCTGTCGTGGTGCACGAACTCGCCGGCCTCCCGGCAGTAGACGAGGAGGCTCCAGTGGGAACCGCCCCCAGCGACGGTGACGTCGACGTTGCTGTTGACGGGGAAGAGGACGAGGTCCCGATCGGGGAGGCGGAGGGGGTCAGCGAACTGGCGGAGGGATTGGGGGTCGTGGCAGTTGGCGAGCCAGTAGGAGATGGAGGGCGGGAGGAGGAGGGCGCGCGGGGAGGGGCAGAGGGAGGCGAGGTGGGCGAAGTAGAACTCGATGATGCGGTCGTTGAGGTAATGGGGGCCGCGGAGGATGTCGAGGTCGGATCGCCTCATAACCACGTCGAGGTAGCTCAGGATCTTCTCGTCGCCCTTGTTCTTGGGCGGCGCCATGGGCCCTCGCACTGAGAGCGGTGGTGCAAGGAGCGACAAGCGGCTTCAATTCGGAGGAGAAGGAGATGCTAAGCGGAGAAGAACGCGTCGAGCCTCGAATGGCTCCTCATCCGGAAGAAGTAGCAATAACGAAGCCCAATCCGTTAAGAGGACGACGAGAGGCCGAAACCGCACCATGGCCCGTCCGCTATTGCTCTTAGGTTAAATATGCTAAGACATTAAATTAGATAAGCCTGAATTAAACAGTAAACTGATAATCATCAATACAATCTAAAATTATATATCAATTTCAATATTTTTATATAAATCTTCATCACACATATCACAAAAATGATTACCTCCTCGATTGCATTGGGTAGATCAAATTACAGTTTGACCTATTATATGCTTAGATAATTACACGATGTGATCCTCCTTGTATCTTAGTTGTGCATAATAATATCTACGTGAGGAACACTAGTATGATACTGACAACAATGTATCAAAATAGGGTGACTAAGCTACTGAAGAAAGATTGATAAGAGCAAAGCACAGAAGAGATTTATACTACAAGCTTTCTATTCTCAAAATTCTTTGAAAGGAGAAAGTAAAGCAGGTTACTGATCAGCTCGATGAAGAGTTGGGGTATCTTAAGGTTTGTCCCGTAGAAAGTGTAGTAGTAAAGCAGGTCACTTCACTAAGGTTTTGTCCTGTAACAAAACATGCACTTAGAAAAACAGAGTTTTTAAACTTTTGTTAGCAATAATAGGTTAGTTTGATACCCTTCTTGCTTTCTTAAAAAAAAAAAAACTTAAAAGTCAATGGGTATAAATTTAAGGGTGTCAGTTAATTTAATTGATAAAAAATTTGACAAGTAAGATCTAGGGTTTTTTATTTTTGATCATACCTATTGATATAATCCATATTTATTAACTATTTTTCAGTATCAATAAAATTTAAATTGATCCCTCACAAAAGTTATATAAAATTAATTATATAATTATAATTATATAAAAATAAATATATTAATATTATAATATAGTGTCCCTTCAATCATTATCTTTTGCCTAATTTATCATATTGTGATTCGTTGGTTATAATCATTTTGATCTATATTTTGCTTGATATTTTCTTGGTTCACTAATTCATTTGTGAGATCGATTATAATAATTAGATTATATTTTTATATAAAATATAAAATATTAAACTTATATTAGATATATATTTAAGGGTGTCGGCTAACGTAATTGGTAAAAATTTTGATGAGTAAAATCATATGATTTTTTATTTTTTTTGTTAGACCTACTAATGTGGTCCAAATTTATTAACTACTTTATAGAGTCAATAAATTTTAAATTTGCTCATCCAAAAAGTTATATATAATTAATTATAAAATTAATATATAAGTTAATTAATTATATAATTACATATTTTATATATTATATAATTAATTAACTAATTTATTTAACTAATTAATTATAAAATAATTAAATATTATATTTAATTAATTAATTAATTATATTATGATATTTTCTTACTTTATATTGCTTGATGCATAAACATATTATGATGTCTATGGATCTATGCAATGGGAATCAGATCGTGATAAGATTACGATAATGAGACCGATTCACTTTTAACCACAAACTCTAAATAATCTTGGTCATAAGTTACTCTAGAGGGACATTAAGATAACCGGAGAGACTAGTATGCTATATACCCGTCCATATGATGGAGGCGGTTGGTCTCATAACTACTCGTGTGGGGACACTAAGACTATAGTGCAGGTGCTCATTGGAGAATGAGTTCACTAATTGATCCGCTCACAGAATGCTGGATGGTTGGTGATACCTCATTGTCATACAGTGATTTCATCATCCTAGGCATATAGTTGGTCCTTAAACTTGAGACACCAAAGATGTCCTGTATGAGTACTCCACTCTTTGATACTGAAAGTTCCAAATCTAATATAGTCAGTTATCAGGAGTGTCAACCAACCTTACGAAGGCTATTGAATGTCGATAGAGGATCATCCACTCTCGGTATTATGAGAAAAATATCTAATGTATTCTTGCTTAAATAAATCCTTGGCCAAGGTCATTTGGATTGAGAGAGAAATAGTTCTTTGGGAGAATCTAATTAGAGTGAGACTCGAGGAGAAACTGTATGGGCCTGATAGTACCATGCCCTATGTACAGTATCTAAGATATTATATGGATGAGGGATTATAGGTACACGGTAACTAAGGATAGATAAGTCCAAAGGATTGGATTCCCTTGTATCGTCTAGGGATTACGACGTAGTGGCCTAGTGCATCCACAATCGATGAGTCGAGTGAATTATTATGGAGATAATAATTCACTAAGCCATAAGGAGTTCTGACATATATGACTCATGGTCAGCTTGATATTGGGCCTAGAAGGTCACACACATATGGTAGGTGTTGCGACGAGTAAAGGTTCGAATACGAGATATCCGTCGGAACCCCTATCTTATTAGATATCCAATAAGCCCCTGAATTATTGAATCCTATGGATGAGATTCAATAAGAGCTAATGAAAGACTATTGAATAGAGATCTACTAATTTAAAAGACTTGGATAATTGGATGGAGATTCAATACCTAATAGGGCAGGATCCATTGGAGTTAAGTTGACAAGGGCCTCTATAAATAGGAGAGAACCAAAGGGTTATAGGCTAGACTTCTTGGTTACCACCTCCTATTATCCTCTCCCCTTCTCCTCCTCAAATAGTAGGTATGGAGATATGTACAGCGATTTAAGGAGCATCTTCGTGGCCCCTACCGTGTGGATCACCACTAGAGAGGAGGACGCTTGACCTCCTTCATCCTCTCCCATATATTTATAGGAATTCAAAGATATATGATCTCCCTAGGTAACACAATTATCTCATACGTGGTTTTTAGTTTTGCGGGTTTTTGCGTATCAATCTTCACACGACAATGAACACTTTTTGGGAAATTTAAGATTTTTGTTTTATGTTCTTTCGTTGTGCATGTGATGTTGCCTCTAGATTTTCCTACAGCCCCTTCCTCGAGTGTGGGTATCATTATGTCAAGGACTTACATGATTTTCTCCACCATGAGAATAATTCTCAGATTGTGGAGCCAATCCATTGTAGTTTAAATTAGTGAGGCTATTGACATCATGTATGCCACGTAAGAGATTTGAAAGCAATATATTTCTAACAAACAAAAGATGTTACAGAAATAAATAACATGCAAATTTTACAGAAAAAGTAAACAATCAAGATATGGACTTATTCTTAATTTACTCTCACTATTTTCTTGTGAAATACACAACTCCCTCCAGTATGTGAATCGGAGACCCCCAACGGATTTCTAGTGGGGATCGAGATCCAATCGGCATCTTAATGTAACCTCGAGGGACTCAACTAATCACACTAAGCCGGAAAGGTAAGCAAATCTTGTCGATCATAACTTCTTATGATTCCTATCCTATTTAACCTCTGAAGTATCATAGTGTTGAGGGACATGACCAACTATGATATTTGGTTAAATTATCACCATCGTTACAAGATGAGTTTGATTCAATGATATACCTTCGAGGGACTCGACTAAGCATACAACGTCCTTAGGTCACCAATGACATCTCTATATTGTAGGCAAGATCTTAAATTATAATATAGGTGCACCTCGAGGGACTCGACCAACTCAACCTACGTTGAGAATCGATTTCTCCCTATAATGATGGAAGGTCACGTGGGTCAATTTAATTACCTTACGCTGACCGACTTAATATTATCAATAGGGGAGATTTTGACTCGGTTTCCTAATGTGACATGTCACACATATATATATTTAATGCATATCTACATCTCATGCAAATATATATATATACGTATCTAGTAAGTGTATAAGCAATCACACATCACATGAGCAATCACACTAGATGATCATGGACCACAGCCTAATGTGATTTAGCCCGAGCTAGTGGGCACAATCTCTCACATCACGATCTATGTATACATCGATGCATCTCCATACATTGTGATCGTCCATCTCATCCTCAACTGTTCTGTTGGCATCTCATCGTATCTCGATACGTCGCAATTATTCGTCTTGGCCTCGTGGGTCCCATTGTCACCTTCATGCTCCCGTCGCGTCTCCTCATGCAATTACAACATAATCATAGGCATGTAAGCCCAATAATAAATAAGAAAAATATGGGCTCGTCGACTCTAATAATAATAATAATTACATCACATACTAACATAGGAGTGCCTAGTTTGCTACAATCAGCTTGTGTGGACCTTGCTAATGCTATGGTATTCTTTACAGCCCATAATATTGTCTTATAGCCTTTAACTCAATTTACTCAAATATGATAGCTCGTGAGCTTATTATTTAAATAAAGTTAAAGTTATTTCAAGGTGCTTTTCTTCGTGACCAAAGAATGCATTAAAGGAGTTAGTTACTAGTTGTAAAACACTTAATTTCGTAATTTCCTATACATGAAAGGTTGTTTCATGCACTAGTATTTATTTTGATATTTTAGGGTTAGATAGAAGTTTAAAAACTGATGATATTGATAGAAGCTCTTTTGGAGTTCTCTTTTAAACTCTGTATCTCTTTGATGCTTCCTTGAGTGGTGAGTCTTTTGTTTTTAGTTTTGTATCCTTATTTATTATCTTTGGGGTGGTGAACTTTCTGTATCTCTTTATGATTTTAAAATTGGTGGTGAACTTTTTTTAAATTTTATTAAAGTATTATCGTGACTTCATTCCTTTTCTATCCGAAAAACTTATTCCAGTAAATACAATTATACTATCGGCTTTCTTTCAAAATATATTCTGCATTACCCCCCATATCACTGATAGAACCCTTGCGGATTCTAAGCTTGAGGTTGATCTCTTTTGGGGATCGGCCTCCTTGAAACTCTATAAGGGTTCCTTCCTCTATGTTGCTAGTCATAGGTGCCTAGCAAGCCAATCACGTGAGTGATGGCACGTGTCACTTGATACGAAATCTTTTTGCTTAGTATATTTTGGCATATATCACTTTATATTAACTATTGCATATATGCATGTATATATTGTGATGTCCTTGGATTTGTGCAATGGGAATCGGATCGTGATAAGATCACGATAATGAGATCGATTCACCTTTAAACACAGATCCTAAATAATCCCGGTCATAGGTTACTCGAGAGAGACATCATGATAACCAGATAGACTGATGTGCTGTATACTCGTCCATATGATGGATGCAGTTGGTCTCATAGCTATTCGTGTGGGGACACTAGGGATACAGTATAAGTGCTCATTGGAGAATGAGTTTACTGATTGATCCGCTTACGGAATGCTAGATGGTCGATTATGCCTTATTGTTAGACATCAATTCCGTAGTTCTAGTGGTGTATCTGGTCCTTAGACTTGAGACACCAAGGATGTCCTGTATGAGTGCTCCACTCTTTGATACCA
>LVTN01000836.1:112789-134047 GCA_001649415.1 Musa itinerans | reverse complement strand
AACATAAACTGTATAATTTGTTGGAAGATAAACTGAATCTTTTCGGTTTAATTCTAATTGCATATAAAAAGGGTTTGAGGATGAGTTTGTCGCAAGGGAGATCGAGAGAGGGATTGACACTGATGGATAAAAAGAACGTAAATTCTACTGTCTCTAATGTTATCTTTCTCCTCTGTCTTATCATGAATTATTGAAGCCTACCAGCTTCTGAGTTAATCTTCAAGTTCAACATTCCATGGCTTCCACAGCTATCACTTTGCTACCTAACCTCAAGTAGAATACTTATGTGATACTGATACAATATAGTCTTTTTCAATCTCAACAAGCACAGAAAGCATTACAAGAAACAAAAATGAAGTAGACTGAAGAAACTAAGCATGATGTACCAGTATATGACCAAACTCAGACCCTCTTCTTAAGAGAACTAAATCTTCTTTTCTTAGTTTCATGCAAAGCATGCTTGATTTTTCTGGTTCTGATGCTGAATTTTCAGAGACTGATAGCAAACAAGAGTCATGTGAGTGTATTTAAGGTTGATCTTTGTCAGCCTGTTGTCTAAGTTTCATGTAATTTCTTCTACAATCTCAGACAGCTACATCACTTCTTCCTCATGCTTGTTTTGAGTGACCCATAGAGAAAAGTTAGTGGCATGCACAGGTACTTTTCACTTTTTGGAATATTGGATACTCTGTTCATGCATATTAGCTGCACATACAACACTTTGAGATACTCAAGGAAGGTTTTGTTTTTCTAGTCAGGTTAATTTGACAAGAGTGAAGAGAATTGATTTCTTCTTTGTGTTTGCTTTTTCAGAAACATGACATAAATGTTGGATATGAGATCAGTAAGGGAAACTCAATATTTTTGTAATGTCCTTAGTCCATTTTTAATTGTTGTTAGCCCTTTTAGATATTTCATTTGACTTAATATATGATTTAATTTTATGACCATTAACTAGCCATTGATTAGTCATTTTAATTGTTTTTGTTGATTAATTTTATATCATTAATTTAGTGATGTTTAGAGTCTTAATGAGCCTAAGTGGTTTCAGGATTGAGACCCCTATGGCAAGACTTAAATATCATATATTTTACTCATTTCTTTATCAGATCCCATATGGTCTTAGTCTATTGAAAAACAAAATCATATACTGAATGCCAATAATAATGATTTTACATTACATGTGTTAATTTATATTTTGATTATTTGACATGTTAGGGATTTATATCCCATTTCGATCCGACATATTGATGTGTTGAGCTATCGAGGTATGCGCAATAAGACATGATATATCGGATTGCATATATGTCAGAATTCTCTTATCATTTATTTTCTGTTCTTATCATCTTATATTTCGATATGCTGAGGAATATAGGACACAATATTGTTCAGTAGACCTATGTGAGCACATTATTTGTCGCACATCTTGGTGCATTAGTCTTGAGTCATTAGAGAACACTTCCCATCACGTTATTGTTGGACGATCGCTCATGATTGGGTTCGGATGCATCATAATTATGGGATATTTTATGGATGAATTCAGTTGCGTCATCGTCGAACAATACTTGATGGTTGGGTTTGGCTACATCATAATTAGATGACACTTCATGACTAGATTCGAATCTCCTAGTCCGATTCGATTGGCTAGATTCGAATCTCCTAGTCAGATTCGATCGTATTATGGTCGAGCATTATAGTAGAGTAGTACATGACGTCTCATCTTTATTTGAGATATATGTGTGATTGGTCATTGTTACTTTTATTTTTAGCTTGCGAAATGCACACTTTATAATAGTTCAGATTCACTCGTATAAACTATCACCATCATTATAGTTCTTTACAAGCATAATCGTCATGAGTTGCTTTGATTATGACATAATATTATTTGATTTAGTTTCTCATAATTCTTGTTCATTATCTTACAGTTGGTTTTTCATCGACTAATCGAAGTGCCACGAAAACAATCAATCAAACTGTCAAGATCCGATAAGATTGTAATCTCGACCATCAATCTTGAATGGCCAATTTGTGGCCATTATTAATCAAGAAAATGAAGGGTTTGATGCTAAAATTCAATTTTCATCAAAGAAAAAAAAATCATTGATAACAAAATTCCCATTCAGTTATTAATCTAGAAATATTCTACTATAAATTTTAGAATATTATATGGTGATTAATCTCCATCACATATTGATTGCCAAAATAGCAACGTCGTAATCGTCTATCATAATAATAATAATTATTATTATATTTGATTAGCTTATATTCATCTCAACCTAATAAAACCAATAATTGCATATTGGCACGTACACAAAAAAGTCTTTTTATTCTAAGAAAATACTACATAAACAAGTTTAGAAAATCTTATCGATGGATGATATGTTCGTCCAAATCCTCGACTCATAAACAACTAGAGATTGTGTTTATCGTACCTAAAGTTTTAAGCTAGTGAATGAGATATGATCTTATATTTATCCATAACACAAACCATTTAACTTTGAAAAGATCAATACAGGTTGTGTTTGATAGCGGATAAGATTTCCTCAACTATATGAGGATATCTCTCTATTCTATTGAGGGAAATCCTCTAATCTGTTGAGGGAAATCCTCTAATCTGTTGAGGGAAATCCTCTAATCTGTTGAGGGAAATCCTCTAATCTGTTGAGGGAAATCCTCTAATCTGTTGAGGGAAATCGTCCCTCCTAACTTGTATAAATAGGAGAGGGACATGTGAATACAATCAAGCTTATTCAATAATTCTTCTTATCTTCTATTCTTTTCAACATTTTATTAGAGCAAGTGAGATGAGTAAGGCTCCACGAGCATCGAAGCTTGCAATTCACCACATCCCTTGCCTTTGCAGAACAGAGAAGGGGGAACTCTTTTCTGTCGGACTCTGCTTCCCTGTTGGACTCCCCTCTCTATCTGTTATACGGTCGTCTGCTGTACGATCGCCTTCGCTGCTACCCCAGTCACTGCCATGACCACACCCGATGTCGCCATGTGGTGCGGCCACAACAATGAGGGCCTATTTTAGTGCGACCGACTGCTCGCCCTCGGTAGTGGATCCCTCTCCAACCCTTGCTCGCTCCTTCCCTCTTCTACAACTACCTCCTCTACTGCAGCTTCCTTCTCTGTTATAGCATTACTGCTCCTCTACTATAGCTTCCTCCTTTGTTGTAGTATTACTGCTCCTCTGCTGTAACTTTCTCCTCTGTTGCAGCTTTCTCCTCTATTGTAACTTTTTCCTCTGCTGCACCTCTTTTGCAGCTACTTCCTCTAATGCAGCTACCTCCTCAGCTACAGCTTTCTCCTCTACTGCAACTTCCTCCTCTGTTGTAGCATCACTGCAACATCGCTGCAGCTTCCTCCTGCGACTTCTTCCTCTACTGCAATAGCTTTCGCTTCTACTGCAGCCGTCATCGTCGTTGCAACAGCAATAGCAGTAGCGATCTATTTTTGCTCTACTCACGAAGCCTCTCACTCATAAACAGTTTATTTTGCATCGATCCAAGATTGATGTCCTTGGTGCTCCTATCAAGGACACCAATCTTGGATCGATACAAAGCAAATAGTTTATGAGCGAGAGGCTTTGTGAATAGGGCAAGAACATATCATTGCTGCTGTTGTTGCAATTGTGACAGTGACAATTGCGAATGTTTGGTTGAAACTTTCCAACAGTGTTCATTAAAAAAGAAGATAAGATGTTTATCAAAATCCAAGATTTGGTTGAAACTTTTCGAATTCAGCTGTGAATGTTTAAAAGTTGTGTTCGTATATTATTCAGTTGCCATTTTAAACTTTATTGATATCCTAACGGGCAAATTATAACATATATACATACATATTCTTATAAAGGCAATAATTTTCATAATTTTTTATCTAAATTTGAGGTTTGTTTATGCAGTGTTAACTACTTGTTAATTTAAAACCCATTACAATATTTAAAATACTATGACATTTTATCCAACATTGCAAATAGTTATTAGGTCTTTTAATGGATGTTTTCTGTTGTTTTTGTTTTTCTTTTTTGATGGACGTTAATGACAATAATGTAAAAAAAGGATTTCAAATTTTGAAATGATATATATGCTCTATCAAAATTTATAAAGATAAATTAGTTATTCCTAAACATATATATATATATATATATATATATATATATATATATATATATATATATATATATATATATATATATATATATATATATATATATATATATATATATATATATATATATATATATATATATATATATATATATATATATATATATGGTCATCGCTTGGGACGTCGTCAACGAGAACGTCCACTTCTCCTACTTCGAGAGCAGGCTGGGCGAGAACGCGTCGTCCATCTTCTACCAGCAGGCGCACCAGCTCGACCCCCACGCGCTCATGTTCCTCAACGAATTCAACACACTGGAGGTGCCCGTAGACGGGAAGTCAACTCCGGCGAAGTACCTCCAGAAGCTGCAACAGATCCAGTCTTTTGGGAATCTTTCGCGGATGGCGATCGGGCTTGAGGGCCACTTCGGCACCCCCGACATATCTTACATGAGATCTGCTCTCGATAAGCTTGCTGGAGCTAATGTTCCCATCTGGCTAACAGAAGTGGACGTTGCTCACTCAAACGAGGTACAGTAACTGTTCTGCCATTGACATCTTCTCCTTGAGTCCATGATCTTTGACATCCCAAGTGAACGTGCAGTCGAAGCATTTGGAGGACATACTGAGGGAGGCATACTCGCATCCAGCCGTGCAGGGAATTGTGATATTTGGGGTATGGAATCCGAAGGGATGCTTCAGCAGAATGTGCTTGACGGACGTCAACTTCAAGAACCTGCCCACTGGGGATGTTGTTGACAAGCTGATTTCTGAGTGGAGAACTCATAATGTGTCTGCAACAACCGATGCTGATGGTCTGCTCAGGGCCGAGCTCTTCCATGGCGAGTACAAGGTAACAATAAACCACCCTTCAAGCAACTCATCATCGGTGCGGAGCTTGACAGTGGATTCAGCTTCACAGAACAACAATGTACTCACGGTTATGGTCTAAGCAACTGAATCTGTCAATCACAAAGGCAGATTTCAGTAGGTCCTGTTCTTCGATAGTTCTCTTATTTCTCTTGTTTCTTAGAAACTCGAGGTCGCAAGTGCTTGGTAAAGGTTAGAGATTATGAGGGAAAAACCTAAAAGGTTTCCTCCTTTTACTCTTGCAGGACAATTGTTGACTGAATTAAATATTTAATAATCAATTCTAATTAATTTTTTATTTGATGATTGATTTAATCTTATGATTATATTAATTGTTTCTTTTGGATGGTTGATAATTTAGTAAATATCTTAATGACACCAAAGTGAGTAATAACAGGTAAACAATCACGAAACAAGGTGGCGAATAGGAAGAGGAATAACAAATCAATTTATAATGATTTAATCTTCCTCACATACATTCACCTCAGATTTTTTTGTTCTCGATCTCATAAATTTCTATTAACCATTTTCCTCTCAATAAGTGAAGATAAATTATTTTTGTTATAATTTTTCCATTTCAAGCATAAGAGAGAACATTAGTACTCGATCTTTTATAAAACATCTCTTACCTCTTATAACTAAATATCATTATAAAATTAAAAATGAAGAAGTGGCTCAAACATTACTAAAAAAAGAGAGCTACACTACTTTATAAATTCAAGATTGGATTCTTGATATGTCAAGCTCTCGTGAGGTAATTATAACCCCCCATAGACTTTAAAAATAGAGTAGGTTTAAATTCTTAAGATTTAGGAGTATAAGTAGTACTATCGTTATATATTTTTTAAATAAAGCTATAATTCTAGACTTCTATTGCACTATCACTATAATAGGTGGTACCAT
Source organism: Musa itinerans (assembly GCA_001649415.1). Classification (NCBI taxonomy): domain Eukaryota; kingdom Viridiplantae; phylum Streptophyta; class Magnoliopsida; order Zingiberales; family Musaceae; genus Musa; species Musa itinerans. Next base: position 128,165 of record LVTN01000836.1, on the reverse strand, counting down.
TATTGAAATAATTTATAAAGCATAGATTATGCTTGTAAGATAATTAGGCTATACCATCGCAAGATAATTAAGCGATACCATCACTTGGGTTCGATGGTACCACCACCCCCAAGGTCTAATTTTAAGCCAACTTTAAGCCTAATCACTATTGCAAACTTGGGCTCTATTTTAGTTCGATGCCAATTCAAATTGATTGAAAATAATCTTAATCAAAACCTTGACTCATCAACCACTCATCCAACACATCTTTAAATCTTCTAACATTTTGTTCACTCTTTTGACATATCATTCGATTCTCTTACATATTGTCTTATCCTCTAATACAACGTATAATCCTATGACATATCGACTTTATTATAATATTTGATCTTCCAATGCGATATCTAATTCTTCTAATACGAAGTTCGATATCCAATACATTGATCAATTCTCTAGCTCAACATCTAATATTTTGCACAATAATATTTTAGCATAATATCCAATTGTTTGACTTGACATTTGGTCATTTTGTTATGGACAATTGTCGTGCACCCTCAACACCTTTATCAACAGATCATTTATTACTTTTGTTTGTTTACATATATGTTTCAAAAATATATATTATCTTATTTTTTATATTTTACTTAAAAATTATAATCTAAAATAGTTTACAAGGCTATAGAGTGATATAGCTCGTTATAATGGCCAAAACTATATCAATGGCCCAATTGTCGTATATTATGACTTGTTTTCCTATAGGTTACGATATGGAGAAAAACGTAAGTCATCTCAGCACCCTAGAACCTTGAGGGTGGCACTTGGATGAATGGAGATTCAGAGTAGTGTTGGGCATTAATTGGAATCATAAGTTTGTACATTAAGTCTACATGAATTTGCCAATACGCCCGATACCTAGTGAGCAGTTGTTTGTGGACTTACAACTATTCGTTTGCTTTCTAAAGTTCTTGTTTTCTCTTTTCTCTTTTTTCTCTCTTGCATACTAAGTGTTTACTGAATTGTTTGTATAGCTGCTCTCTTAGTGAGATGTCAAGATTTATCCATTGCTTGATTTCGAACTAATCAATTTGATCTTTTACAAGTCTTTCAAGACCTGAGCAATGTTGCAATTATACTGACTCTTTGTAGATACATAATACAAGAGTGTCTCATGACTTAGGCAATTCCAGTTAAGTCTGTGACATTGATGCAAAGGTACCTCATGATTTAGATAATTTTAGCTAAGCCCGTGATAACTTAGAATTCTATCAAAAATTTTTTGAATATTATATGGTGATTAATCTCCACCACATACTGAGTGCCAATATATGAACATCTTGGTTGATTAGCTTACATTCATCTTAGCTAATAAAACCAATAATTTTAACCTTTTAAATCTTGGTGGAATTGCATATTGGCGCATCCATTTGATGAGTCCTTTTATTCTAAGCCAATACTACACAAAAAAAGGTTCAAAAATCTTACCATTGGATGAGGTGTTCGCTCATCCAAACCCAACTGGAGATTGTGTTTATTGTACCTAAAATTTTAAGCTAGTAAACGAGATATGATATTATATTTGTCCTTAACGTAAGGACCAATTAAGAATTTTATTCGACTTTTAAAAGATCAAAAGCAGTTGTGTTCATCAAGCAAGCAGATCAGATGCTTATTAAAATCCAAGATTTGGTTGAAACTTTTCCATTTCCCCTGTGAATGTTTGAAAGTTGTGTTGCTGAAATCTAATGAACAGACGGAATTGTGAGATGATAATCCAAATAATAGTTTATAAGGAAACATAAATGGTAGGTAAAAAACATTAATAACCTACCAAATAATTTTAAGGGAGATGTATTAATCATCTGTAGCACATCAAAACTGTTATTCAACTGTCATTTTAAACTTTATTGATGTACTAATGGGTAAATTTTATTTTTTATATATAATCAGTAATTTTATTTTATTTTCTAAATTTGAGGTTTGTTTATGCATTGTTAACTATTTGTTAATTGAAACTCTAATTTATATATATTACTTAAAACCCATTACGATATTTAAAATATTAGCTACTTTTTATATGTCTATATGCTTATTTAATTTAAATTAACCAATTTTTCCAATAGTAATTAAGTCTTTTGATAGATTTTTTTTTTTTTGGTTTTTTGCTTCTGATGGATGTTAATGACAATAATGCATATAAAGGATTTCAATTTCTGAAGGGATATATGCTATACCAAAATTTAAAATGATAAATAAGTTATTGTTGAACCTAGAAATATAAATATACATATAAATAATATATATGTATAATGATTTATAACAAAATTCTCATAATTATTATTCAAAATAAAATTTTGGAATAAAATTACTGAATATTATAGGGTGAACACTCTCCATGGTGAGCTGCATCCACATAGATTGCCAAAATAGAAAATATTATAATGATAATGATGATGATGATAATAATAATAACATATATAATATAATGATAATAATGATGACAGATTGTATACATTGATTCTCTCTAGATTTCGCATTGAGAGTCCTATGTATTAGACACGGCCCTCTTTTTCCGTCGCTCCCCTCCCTTCCCCCTCATAATAATAATGATTATTGTTTCATCTTCTAATGGAATATAACTCATGCATAAAATGTCTTGTCCTATATCTTTAAATATTAAAAACTAAATAATAATAATAATAATAATTTCATTTTCACCTTCCAATGGAAAGTAATTTTTTTACATATTATGGGAAATTCTCTACTTCCAAACTTGGCTATGAAAATTAAGGATCAAACTTACACACACCCTTGAGGCATTATATAATGTAGAATCTTGTGTTTATCTTTCATAGTGCTCTTATGTCCTTATCCATCACTACTACCATCTCCTCCTCCTCGAGTAAATAGCCTCTCTCACAGGTGTAAAGAAGTATGAAGGCTTCCTTGCTCAAATTCTTCCTTCTGTTTTCATGTGCCGCAATATTCACAGGTATCTCGTGAACTTTGAATGATGCAATACGTTCCATTGATGTAATAGGATGAGCAATTATACATACATCAATTGATTAAGATGACAAAAAAATATATATGAAGTTTACTGTTCTTCTCCTAAAGTGTATTCTTTTCTTTTCTTTCTTCTATAGCCGGTTAAATTGCTAATGACTTGTTCTTTGATGTGGTTTCAGGGGATTTGGTGACTTCAATAGCCTATGATTATACTGCGAGCATAGAGGCAAGAATGTTTGATTCTCTTGAAATTAATATATTATTTTTATCATATATGTTTTTTAATTTACATAGTTCTTTACTCTGGATAATATTGTTAATTTTTTTGGGTTATATATATATATATGTATAAGGATAATTTTGTGTGGGTCAAAGAAATATATAAATCACCTAAAATATTCTTAATAAATTTAGTGTTTGTTATTAAGGATATTAATATAAATTAGTCTTAGTGAATAATTAAGTTATCGTAGTTAATGATAGGAAACTAACAATGGTGTAAATGTAAAAAGCTTCAGTTTTTGAAGGGATATATAATTAGAGAATACATGTGATATTTTCGCATAATTGGCTTAACATATTACTTTTCTAAATGTCTTGTTTTGCATTAGAGTGCAATTGTATGAAATGACAACCATTGGATTAATGATCTCATGAAGAAAGTCAAAAAAAAAATTTGAACACATAGGTCTCTTGTAATTAATGAGAATGTTACAACTCTTTCTCTATAGATCACTTAATGTCTTATTTTCTGTATCATTTAATGCTAATTTAGTCGTATGACTTAATCTTCTGTATATGAACACGACATTGATTTACCACACGTGTATTGAATCATTAATGTGCATTTTAAATGTGTTCCAAAAGCACCCGATGACCTCCTTACCCTCGGGAATCATGACGTCTCTTGTTCTTCCTACAGTGCTTAGCGGAGCCCCAGAGAGCTCAATATGGTGGTGGTATCGTCCGCAATCCAGAATTCAACGATGGCTCCAAAGGATGGTCGGTGTTCGGCTTTGGCCAGATAGTAGAGAGGACATCCGACACAGGTAACAGGTTCTTGGCTACTGACGGGAGAAGCTTGTCACATCAAAGCATGTCTCAGAAGGTCTATCTGCAGCGGGGGATGCTCTACACCTTCTCAGGTATTGTCATGTCGATGCCTGCTAGCACCGCTTGCGTTACTGCTCGGCGATGACGTTCCTCGTCTTGTTTCAGCCTGGTTGCAGGTCGACCAAGGAAACACCACCGTCACGGCCATCTTCGAGACGGCTAAGGATGGCTTGGTCTCCGTCGGAGCGGTTGAAGCCCGGTCGGGGTGTTGGTCGATGCTCAAAGGTGGCCTGACTGCTAAATCCTCTGGCCCAGCTGAGTTCCACTTCGAGGTGAGTTCGACGTCAATCTTCAGCTCACTGCACACGGTTTAATTTCTTCCATTTCAATGTCTGGTGGCTGCAGAGCAAGGACACAAGCGTGGAGATATGGGTGGACAGTGTGTCGCTGCAACCGTTCACCGAGGATCAATGGCGAGCTCACCAAGCGGAGAGCATCAACAAGGTAAGAGCTCAGATCGAGCTTCCGGTGTGCACATTGAAGCTGTTCGAGTGAAAGCTACAATGAAACAAGTTAACTGCGCGCAGGTCCGCAAGAAGACTGTTGCAATCCGAGCCGTGGATGCCAATGGCCACGCCCTGCCCGGTGCATCAGTCTCGATTCAGCAGAAGAGGTCCGGCTTCCCCTTTGGTTGCGCCATCGCCAGCACCATCCTCGAGAACTCGGCATACCAGAGCTGGTTCACCTCCCGCTTCACCGTCACCACTTTCGAGAACGAGATGAAGTGGCCCTCGAACGAGCCGGAGCAGGGCAAGGAGAAGTATGCCGACGCGGACGCCATGCTCGCGTTCGCGAAGCAGCACGGCATCGCCGTCAGAGGCCACAACTTGGTCATGGACGTCCCTGAAGCCGTGCAGAGATGGGTGCAGTCGCTCCCCACGCAGCAACTTCGGGAAGCAGTGAACAAGAGGTTCAACTCCGTGATGACGAGATACCGAGGTCAGGTCATCGCTTGGGACGTCGTCAACGAGAACATCCACAACACCTACTATGAGGACAAGCTCGGCGAGAACGCGTCGTCCATCTTCTACCAGCAGGCGCACCAGCTCGACCCCAACGCGCTCATGTTCCTCAACGACTTCAACACACTGGAGGCGCCCGTAGACGAGAAAGCAACTCCGGAAAAGTACCTCCAGAGGCTGCAGCAGATCCGGTCCTTTGGAAATCTTCCGCGGATGGCGATCGGGCTTGAGAGCCACTTCACCATCCCGGACATATCTTACATGAGATCTGCTCTCGATAAGCTTGCCGGAGCTAATGTTCCCATCTGGCTCACAGAACTGGACGTTGCTAACTCAAACGAGGTACAGTAACTGTTCTGCCATTGACATCATCTCCTTGAGTCCATGATCTGACATCTGAAGTGAACATGCAGTCGAAGTATTTGGAGGACATACTGAGGGAGGCGTACTCGCATCCAGCCGTGCAGGGGATTGTGATGTGGGGAGCATGGCATCCACAGGGATGCTGGAGAATGTGCTTGACAGACAACAACTTCAAGAACCTGCCGACCGGGGATGTAGTTGACAAGCTGATTTTTGAGTGGAAATCTGATAACCTGGCTGCAACAACTGATGCTGATGGTCTGCACAGGGCCGAGCTCTTCCATGGCGAGTACAAGATAACAATAAACCACCCTTCAAGCAACTCATCATCGGTGCGGAGCTTGACACTGGATTCAGCTACACAGAACAACAATGTACTCACGGTTATGGTCTTAAGCAACTGAATCTGTCAATCACAAAGGCAGATTTCAGTAGGTCTTGTTCCTCTATGGTTCTCTTTCTTGTTTCTAAGAAACTGGAGGTCGCCAATGCCTGGTAATGGTTAGAGATTACGAGGGAAAAACCTAAAAAGTTTCCTCCTTTACTCTTACAGGATACTTATTGACTGAATTAAATATTTAATAATCAGTTTTAATCAATTTTTCTTTTCATCTAATGATTGATTCAATGCCATGATCATTTTTTTTCTTTCTTTTTCTTTATGATCATTTTTATGCATCCTAAAGAATGACATATCTAAACCTCTTTAGAAATATGATCTTCAGCTCATTTTCGATAAACCAAACAATCTCATCATCTTCCTCATTACTAATCTTTATTTTTTTAATTTATTTTTATTTTTAATTTTATTTTTATAAACGATAAGTGATGAAGATGAGATTGGAGGTTTAGTTTCGCAAACCTCAACTTATTTAACAATTCAAATGTTGAAGAATCACAACTTATCATATAATTTTAAAATATAATATATTAATGGGATGGTAATTTACCGATTCATTTATCTTACAATGAAGTTTCATATTTTTATCTTATAAATTTTACGTCTAAAATATTAAGATAAAGGATCTGATGAGTTTGACTCTCACATAAATAGCAGTATGCTCTGATTCTTCCAGTCTTCCTGCATCATAGAGTGCACGTAGGACTCTTAGGAACTATCCCTTCGCCCGATCCCAAGAAGTCCCGATCTCCTCAGGACTTCCTCCATCGCACAACTATAGGGGGAAGGAGATCATAGCCTTGAAAACCCACGGAGGAACCTAGATTTCAAAGAAAGCCAGAACCTAGGCAGCACCTTTTAGCAGAGATGGAGAAGATAAGAACGAGAGAGGAGTTTAGCAGCTGTCGAAGTTCCAACCGATCACCAAACCAAACAGCCCTCGGGAAGCCTTTAGCGGAGAAGAAGAGAGAAAAGAAAAGAAAGCTATCCGGCAGCAAAGCTGAGTGAGCCTCCATGCTGGCTGATCAACATAAATGTAGGACGGTCATTTGGCTGATGTGTCGGGTTAACGAGTAAGACATAATATATCGGATTACATATACATCAGAATCCCCAAATAATCTATTTCTCATTCTATATGAAAGAAGATAGGATATAATATCGGATTTCATCATCTCATCGTTGGATGATTCTTTATGATTAGGTTCAATGCATCATAGGTAAGGAACACTTTATAGATAGATTCAGTCATGTCATCGTCAAATAATACTTCATGATTGGGTATTATTGTATCGTAGTTGGAGGACACTTTGATAGATAAACTCAAAAGCATCATTGTCATCGGATGATACTTCATGATTAGATTCAGTCATGCTATGATTAAGGGATATTTCATGATTGGATTTTGTCATGTCATCGTTAAACAATGCTTTATAGTTGAGTTTGGCTACATCGAGAATACTTTTTTATCAGATTCGATCGTATCATCATCGAACAATGCTTTATAGTCGAGTATTGTAATGGAATGATACATGTCGCCTCATCTTTATATGAATTATGCATATTGATAGTCATTGTCGCTTGCCTAATGCATGCTATAATAGTTCAGATTCACTCATATAATCTTTCACCACCATTATAGTTAAGCGTCACTACCATGAGTTGTCTTAATTATGATATAATATGATTTTAGTTAGTTTCTCATGATTCTTATTCATTATCTGATCGTTGGTTTTCATGGGCAAATTATAGAGCCAGTTTGTTGCCATTGTTAATAAAAAAGAATGAGGGGTTTGATGCTGAAATTTAATTTTCATCAAAGAAACAAAAATTCCTTGATAACAAAATTCCCATTCGGTTATTAATCTAGAAAAATTACACTAGAAAATTTTGAATATTATATGGTGATTAATCTCTGCCACATATTGAATGCCAAAATAGGAACACCATGATCGTCTGTCAGAATAATAATAATTACATTTGATTGGCGTCTATTCATCTCAATCCAATAAAACCAATAATGTTAACTTTTAAATATTGGAGTAATTACATATTGGCGTCTACACAAACAAGTTTCAACAATGTTACGGTTTGGATGATATGTTCATCCAATTCCTCGACTCATAAACAACTACATATGTCTATCGTACGTAAAGTTTTAAGCTAGTAAATGCGATTTGATCTTATATTTATCCATAACACCGACCAATTAACTTTGAAAAGATCAATAGCGGTTGTGTTCATAAGAAAAGCAGATCGGATATTTATCAAAATCCAAGATTTGGTTGAAACTTTTCGAATTCAGCTGTGAATCGTTTGAAAGTTGTATTCGTAAACGTTTGAAATTTTATGAACAGACAGGAATTCTGAGATGACAATTCAAATAATAGTTTATAAGGAGACATAAATGGGAGGTAGAAAACATTAAAAACATACGAAATAAGTTTAAGGGAGATGTATTATATATATATATATATGTATATATATATATATGTACATATATACATATATACATATATATATATATACACATAAATATATATACATATATATATATATACATATATATATATACATACATATATACATATATATATATATGTGTTTGTATATATATATGTATATATATATATATGTATGTATATGTATATAGATATACATATACATATATAGATATACATATACATACACATATATATACATATACATATACATATATATATATACATATATATATATATATATATATATATAATCTCGGATTTTGATGATGAAATGAATTGATGAGTTTACGATCTAATCTGTGTTTTGAGTGACATAGGACTAACTTCGATCAGAAAAGATAAATCAATTCAAGTAGGAGGAATTGAATGTTGGGCTGGAGTGAATATGTTAGAGGATTGGATGTTGGCAGAAGGCTTCGTAACGTGAATTCGGGCATCGGGCCAAAGGATCGAACATTGCACCAAAGAGATTGAAAGTTGTGGGAGTCAACATGCTGATTGGGCAATACGCTGAAGGAGAGGACGAAACGCCGAAAGGATCAGACGAAGCGTCGAATGAACCAATGACATGTCAGACAATATATGATTTATGCTTGTAATCGTATATGTCTAGATCGAGTTAGTTAAGTCTAATTGAGTTGATTTTAAGTGTAATAATGCCAACTTGATTATGGGTCAATTAGGCCTGAATCAGAATTGAATTGGGCTTGCTATTTACCTCGTTTAGTGTCCTGTAGCGGAGTCTGGTAGTGGTATTGTTCGGACATAATCTCCTAGACTATGTCAAGTGGTGGTACCGTCAGACTAGGCGATAGTATTGCCTAGACACAATCTCCCAAACTATGTCAAGCGATGGTACTGTCAGACTGAGCGGTGATACCACCCAGTATCAGTGTTGCAAGCAATGGTACCTCCAAGACTTAGGAAACCCGGGATGAGACCTTTTTTAGCTCTATTTTTGAAGTCATTTAAAGTCTATAAATATCCTACTCTTTCCTTCTTAGGAAAACACAAAATTATAGTTAAAAAAGGAGAAAAAATCCTTATGTAAAAATTATAATCTTTCTAAGGGAGGAGTGAGGTCTAAAAGAGATGTGTAAAGGTTCTCTCCTAAGTCTATGAAAAGGAGAAAATAATTGTAAGGGTAGTTGATATTCGCCCGTTGGAAAGAAGATTGGTAGTGAAAGCCAGTGACTTGGAGTGAAGAGGAATCGGGAGTGGACATAGGTCGCAACGACCGAACCACTATAAAATTGGTGTACCTCCCTTTTTTTTGCTTATTTACTTGTTTTGCAATCGCTTTACCTGCTCATTACTATTCTTGTAAATGTTTTAAATTTAAACGTCTTTCTGATATGGTTTTATCGTAAGAAGTTTTAAATCGACATAATTTTTACGTAAGCACTAATACACCCCTCTCTTAGTGCTGACACGATCCTAACAATATATATAATTAAATGTTTTTTTTATAACTGATTATATATATGTTATATATATATATATATGTATATATATATATATGTATATGTATGTATACGTATACATACATATACATATATATATATATACATATATATATATATATAACATATATATAATCAGTTATAAAAAAAACATTTAATTATTATTTAAAATAAAATTTTACATAAAATTAATGAATACTATATGGTGATTGCTCTCTATTGGGAGTTGTATCCAGAATGCCAAAATAGAAAATACTAAATTGATGATGACGATGATGATGATAACAGGTTTGTGTACATTCTCTCTCTCAAACAGTGCATTGGCTAGAGCCCTATGCATTAGGTATACCCTTCAATACTCATAATTAGCATTCTATTTCATCTACTAATCGAATGTATCAGATGCTCTAACATGCTTTTGTTTTGCATTTTCATCCCCTAATAGCGAGTAACTTTTCTTTTTTCATATTATGAGAAATATACTATTACTAAACTTGACAATGAAAATTAACGATCAAACTTACATACCCCGGAGCCATTATATAAAGTATAATCTTATGTTTCTTTTTACTATATTCTTTTAATTCCTACACTTATCTCCACCACCACCACCTCAACTAAGTAGTCGTTTTCACATGTGTGAAGAAGGATGAAGATTTCCTTACTTCAATTCTTCCTTCTGTTTTCATCTGCTACAATATTCACAGGTATGTCATGAACTTTGATTGATACAATATGTCAAATTGATGTAATAAGATGAGCAATTCTTTACACATCAATTGATTAAGATTGATGTTTAGTGCTCTTCTTGTAAGATATATTATTTTCTTTTCTTTTGTAGCCAGGATAAATTGCTAATGGCTTATTCTTTGATGTGGTTTCAGGAAATTTGGTGACTTCAATATCTTATGATTATTCTGCGAGCATAGAGGTAAGAATGTTGTTTGATTCTGATGAAATTAATTTATTATTTTTTCATATATATGTTTTGTAATTTATATAGTTCTTCACTATGGCTAATATTATTCCATTTTTTTAAGGCTTCTAAATATTTATACTTGCAAAGCTATAATTTATTTATCATTATAATGTCTAATATATATGTTCCTTCAAATTCAAATCTAATATATAATGTCTAATATTTAATACTTAGTTCTCTTGTAATTTATGAGAATATTAACACTCAACGTTTTATTATTTTCTCTCTCATTTAAGGCAAATTTGTTCTTATCACTAAATCGTCCTGTCTATGAACAAGACATAGCTTTAGGTGCCTGATGACGATGACCCCCACAACCATGGGAATCCTGACATCTCTTCTTCTTCCTACAGTGCTTAGCAGAGCCCCCGAGACCTCAATATGGTGGTGGTATCGTCCGCAATCCAGAATTCAACGATGGCCTCAAAGGATGGTCGGTATTCGGCTATGGCCAGATAGCCAAGAGGACATACATCCGTAACTAAATAATAATAATAATAATAACAATAACAATAACAGTTGCATTGTTTGTAAGTAACTTTTCTTTTTTTATATCATGGGAAATTGACTACTACTAAACTTGGCAGATCAAACTTACATACCCCCTAGCAATTATATAAAGTAGGATCTTGTCTTTTATTTTATTTTATTCTTTTAATTCCTACACTTGTCTCCTCCTCCACCTTAACTAAATACTCTGTTTTCACAGGTGTGAAGAAGGATGAAGGTTTCCTTGCTCAAATTCTTCCTTTTGTTTTCATCTGCTGCAACATTTACAGGTATATCATGAACTTTGATTGATGTAATATGTCACATTGATGCAATAAGGTGAGTAATTTTTTACACATCAATTAATTAAGATGCAAAAGACATGTGAAGTCTGATTTAGCCTGAAAGGAGGATATTCCTCAGGCAAGAAAAAATTACTAATGATTTCTCTACTTCGAGGTGAGTTCGACGGCACTCTTCAGCTCGCTTCCCACGGTTTAATTTCTTCCGTCTAAATGTCTGGTGGCTGCAGAGCAACAACACGAGCGTGGAGATATGGGTGGACAGTGTGTCGCTGCAACCGTTCACCGAGGATCAATGGCGAGCTCACCAAGCGGAGAGTATCAACAAGGTAAGAGATCGGACCGAGTTTCCGGGGTGCACGTCGAATCTGTTCGAGCGAAAGCCACAATGAAACAAGAAGTTAACTGCGTGCAGGTCCGCAAGAAGACTGTTGCAATCCAAGCCGTGGATGCCAATGGCCACGCCCTGCCCGGTGCATCAGTCACGATTATGCAGAAGAGATCCGGCTTCCCCTTGGGTTGCGCCATCGCCAACACCATCCTCGAGAACAAGGCATACCAGAGCTGGTTCACCTCCCGCTTCACCGTCGCCACCTTCGAGAACGAGATGAAGTGGTACGCGAACGAGCGGGAGCAGGGCAAGGAGACGTACACCGACGCGGACGCCATGGTCGCGTTCGCGAAGCAGCACGGCATCGCCGTCAGAGGCCACAACGTGGTCTGGAACGACCCTCAAGACTTGCAGAGCTGGGTAAAGTCGCTCCCCACACAGCAACTTCGGGAAGCAGTGAACAGGAGGTTCAACTCCGTGATGACGAGATACCGAGGTCAGGTCATCGCTTGGGACGTCGTCAACGAGAACGTCCACTTCTCCTACTTTGAGAGCAGGCTCGGCCAGAAGGCGTCGTCCATCTTCTACCAGCAGGCACACCAGCTCGACCCCAACGCGCTCATGTTCCTCAACGACTTCAACACACTGGAGGTGCCCGTAGACGGGAACGTAACTCCGGAAAAGTTCCTCCGGAAGCTGCGGCAGATCCAATCCTTTGGAAATCTTTCGCGGATGGCGATCGGGCTTGAGGGCCACTTCGGCACCCCCGACATATCTTACATGAGATCTGCTCTCGATAAGCTTGCAGGAGCTAATGTTCCCATCTGGCTTACAGAAGTGGACGTTGCTCACTCAAACCAGGTGCAGTAACTGTTCTGCCATTGACATCTTCTCCTTGAGTCCATGATCTTTGACATCTGAAGTGAACATGCAGACGAAGTATTTGGAGGACATACTGAGGGAGGCATACTCGCATCCAGCCGTGCAGGGGATTGTGATGTGGGGAGCATGGCATCCACAGGGATGCTGGAGAATGTGCTTGACAGACAACAACTTCAAGAACCTGCCGACCGGAGATGTGGTTGACAAGCTGATTTTTGAGTGGAGATCTGATAATGTGACTGCAACAACTGATGCTGATGGTCTGCTCAGGGCCGAGCTCTTCCATGGGGAGTACAAGATAACAATAAACCACCCTTCAAGCAACTCATCATCAATGCTGAGCTTGACAGTGGATTCAGCTTCACAGAACAACAATGTCCTCAGGGTTATGATCTAAGCAACTGAATCTGGCAATCACAAAGGCAGATTTCAGTAGGTCTTGTTCTTCTATAATAATTATTATTACAAATGATAAATGACGAAGGTGGAATTCTAACTTTGCTCCAAGTATTAAAATAAAGTCTTAGTTTCAAAAGACAAACTAGGATACATAACACAGTCAATTTTAGACAAATTTTCCATGATTTAGTTTCACAAACCTCAACTTATTTAACAATTTTAAAAATAATTTTAAATTTTTTTATATAATTTTATGTCTAAAATATTAGTATGATGATAATATACCGAATCATTTACCTTGATTATGATGAAGATTCATATTTTTATCTTATAAATTTTACATCTAATAGGGAAAATAGTGATACTGGCATTAACTTAGTAGTTCACTTAACAACTCATCACCACCTTGATGATGTCGTGGGTAGAAGAACCAATATGCCTCCCCTTTCCCGTGGTGAGCAACAAAGGAAGCAACCTTCTGCCCTCGACCAACCCCAATTTCGGGGAAGTCTGCATGGGTTCGCCATAGGGAGCATTAACCCCTGACAGTGAAGTTCATTTTCCATTTTTTCAATCGCCTAGCATAAGTAACCATCGCATCATATCCCAGACTAACTCCAACATTGACAAATAGGGCATTTCTAATTGTTTTGCATTGACGATGCATCTCAGAAGGATGTACCAACCGGCCAACCGGTCATCTGCATAAATGAGCCCCCGAAAGATGTATGAATGCTTCCTAACTAGCTACCAGCATCCCTCCGTTGACTGTCCAGCTATAAAAGTCGGCCCCTATAGCTTGAACAAGGGACTAGGACAGAAGAATCGTACTACTCTCACTCTCTTCAAAAACTAATTTTACCTTCGGAGAGGTCATGTCATGGACGTGACACTAATCAGATAGAGATAATTGATCCAAACACATAGAAAGTCTTTAGAAAAGTATAATATAATGTCCTAAGACTACATTTGTACCACTTGAGACTCATCAAATATAAAATCCATATATCAAAATATCAATTGCATACACGATATTGGACTAATAGAATCTAATATAGCCCATCTCGGTTGTCAATCCGATTTATTATGTTGTCGACTAGTATCACATTTAGATAAGAAAAAGAAAGTCATTGATTGGGAGAGAATTTACTCTAATAAAAATACTCATATATTGTAACTCATATCTCATTTAAATTTGATATTCTAACAAACTATATTGTGGTACATCTAACAAGACCTCTTTCATATTCAAGTTAATTTTCTATTTATTGTAAGCATAAAAGAGCTCAATTTTGAGTTTTCATCAAAGAAAAAAAAATCCTTGGTAACAAAATTCCCATTCAGTTATTAATCTAGAAAAATTCTACTAGAAAATTTTGAATATTATATATGGTGATTAATCTTCACCGCATTTTGATTAGCTTATATTCATCTCAACCTAATAAAACCAATAATTGCATATTGGCTCATACACGATAAAAGTCTTTTTATTCTAAGAAAATACTGCAGAAATGCGAGATGACAATTCAAATAATAGTTTATAAGGAGTCATAAATGGTAGGTAGAAAACATTAAAAACCTACGAAAAAGTTTAAGGGGGATGTATTAATTATTTGTAGCACATCAAAGCTATTATTCAACTGACATTTTATAGTTTATGGATGTTCTAATGGACAAATTATATTATATATACATATATATTCCTATAAACGCAATAATTTTCATATTTTTCAATCTAAATTTAAGGTATGTTTATGCAGTGTCAACTATTTGTTAATTGCAACTCTAATTTGTATATCTTAATTAAAACCCATTACAATATTTAAAATATTATGACATTTTATATTTCTATATGCTTATTTAATCTAAATTAACAGACTTTGCGAATAGTTATTAGGTCTGGATGCTTTCTTTTGTTTTTGTTATTCTTTTTTAATGGATGTTAATGTCAACAATGTATATAAAGGATTTCAAATTTTGAAATGATATATATGCTATATCAAAATTTATCAGATAAATAAGTTATTCCTAACTTTTATATATATATCTTTATAACAAATTTTTTTTGTAATTATTATTCAAAAAAAAAATCTACATAAAATTAATGAATATTATATGGTGATTAATATCCATATTGCCAAAATAAAAAATAATATATTCATGAGAATTATAATAATAATAGTAAGTTGTGTATATTTTCTCTC